>SKCR01038711.1:0-92831 GCA_019454045.1 Zanthoxylum bungeanum | reverse complement strand
GGAAATGATAAGGAGTTTGTAAAACACATTAAAGAATGGTTATCATCTAACTTCGAGATGAAAATATGGGTGAAGCTGGCATATATTCTTGGGGTTAAGATCTCAAGAAATCGTTCAAAGAATTTATTATCTCTTTCACAGGAGTTCATATATAAAAAAAATTCTTGAACACTTCCAAATGCAGGCTTGCAAACCCATTGATACTCCTATCACGAAAACTGAAGCTTTACTCGTAGATTGTGTCCTGAAACTCCACAGGAAAAGGAACAAATGAAGAAAGTTCCTTATGCAAATGCAGTTGGAAGTTTAATGTACGCAATGTTGTGTACAAGACCTGATATCTGTTTCGCTGTTGGAATGGTAAGTAGATACCAATCCAATCCAGGACTAGCACATTGGAAAGCAGTTAAAAGAATATTTAGGTATCTGAGAGGGACAGCTGATTACTCATTGTGTTATCAAGGAAATGATCTGCAATTGAGAGGCTATACTGATGCTGACTGGGGAGGAGATTTAGATGAAAGAAAATCTACCTCCGGTTTTGTTTTCTTACTAAACAATGGTGCCATTTCATGGAGCAGTAAGAAACAATCTTGTTAGCCTTATCCACAATGGAGGCTGAATTTGTGGCTTTTCATCGACAGTACAGAGGCTGTATGGTTGAAAAGGTTCTTGGATCATTTGGGTATGTCAAATGAAGCTTCTGGTCCAGTATTAGTTAACTGTGATAGTGAAGCAGCGATAACCTACACAAAAGACCCAAAATTCCATTGTAAAACGAAACATATAGATACCAATATAACTTTGTGAAAGACATAGTTGCACGAGAAGAGGTAAACATGAAGTACATTTCTACGCAAGAAATGGTAGCAGATCCATTGACCAAGCCTGTTCCTAGAGATGTCTTTGTTAGACATGTAAAAACTCAGGGATTGCGTAGATGTTAATGTGCTTACATATTATGATATGTATTTTTCCCAAATAATGTTTGCTAATGTTAATACTCATTGATATTTGTGTTCAATGCTTACATGTTATTATGTTGATACATGTTTAAACAAATATACTATTTGTTAGTATAAGAAGTATGTCGGACAAGTGAATGATTGGCCCTCTCACACGGGCAATCGCCTCCATTACTTTGTGTTAATGGGAGATGAGACAAATTTTTAAGCTAATTATCTGAGTGATAATTTAGAAGCTCAAGCTTGAAAATTAAGTAATGTCGTTATGGGGTCACTTTCTCTGTGATATGACCTAAGGTGAATAAGTTCGTTTCACCTTACTTGTCTTAATGTCAGTTATGAGTTAGACATTGTGTTTGTCTGAACTATAATCTGTACGGTATTTTATGGAGACATGCGCTCCATGGGAAAGGAGAGATACAGTAGCACATGTTTTCATACCATGTGTACATTTGTGACTATTGAGGGTAATACAAGTAGAGATCTCAGTCTTGATATTGTGTGAGACCCTTGAGATTATTCAATCTCACATTGTACCCTTTAGACTCTTGTCTGCTTCTTAAAACTTAGATTTGATGATCGCTATCTTGGAGTGTTGCTGAAAGATCATGAGAGATTCGATCTGAAAGAACATCTCTGGAAAAGCGAATTGAATCAAAGTTGAGAGATTCGAGAAATGAGAAAGATCATTATATGAGTAATATCACATTAGCTTGTATTAACTGGTCGACCAATTATGTTATTCTATGTGATCAAACATGATTGTGAATACAAAATAAATATTACATTCGAAAAGAGATCGAGAGAGATTTAATGTGATAAATGATCGAGGATACTACATACATAATCCACTATGGTTCTATCCATTTTTCGAGCGGCTATATATTCCTAACAGATGTATAGCAAGTGAGCTCTCGAAGTATGCTGGTCGCACGGCACAATTGCAAAGTATGAATTATTCTTGTAGAGATAATAAAAATTGTTGATCCCATCATGTGTGAGTGGGAGATGTTGGAATTAATTGTTGTTAATTATTTGGTGTTGTTAAATAACAACAATTAGTAATAATTTCATTTGGAAATTATTAAGTTAATTATTTGATGTTGTTAAATAACAACAATTAGTAATAATTTCATGTTTGAAATTATTAAGTTAATTATGTGGTGTTGTTAAATAACAACAATTAGTAATGATTTCATTACTAAGTAAACAACAAGAATTGTTAATCAAATAATTAAGTAACAACAAGAGTTGTTAAGTGACAACAATTAGTAAAATGTTAAATGGGGAACATATGGTACACCCATGATGGTAACATTTTTGGAAGGGTTAGAAAAGGTCATTATACATCCTAATAATGTGATTAATAGTAATCAATGCATGTGATTACATAGTGACTTGATGTCCCTCCTAAATAAGACCATTTGCTTATTGAGTTAAGCAATCAATTAAGTTTGATTAAGAGGTCTCTACAAGCATAAAAGGTATGCAATTGTGTTGTGGTTAGTATAGATTTATTTCAATTAGCATGTAAATAAATCTAGGACTAGTAATACATGTATGGTTAGATCCTAAGAGGACAAACATGTAAATATATTAGGGATTATGTTTCCTAACAGTATGTTTTCGACTGGTTATAATTCACTGCTGTTGCTGAAGTAGTTATCCAATATGAGTGAGTGAGTGTGCAGACATTAATAGTTAAATCAATACTGAATATTTACCAAACACTGTAGCTGCTATATTTTCAAAGTTAAGCTGAAGTAAAACATTTATAAAAACATTCTTAGTTCTTGATTCTTAGATCTTATACTTGTTTTACTTCTAAACGTCTCATCCATTACATTCTTAATTCCAGGAGCTGCTGTTGAAATTAATCCTAGGTGGCCAAAGGGTCAAGTAATGGATGAGACTTGTTTTGGAGAATTCAACTCGATATCAAATTATATGTAGTGAAGAAAATGTTCTGTTTAATTTATGCATTGAATGCAGATTCATTTGCTGCTGGTACAGTCTTTAAAAGATAGAAGCTGAAAGTGAGGCTCTGGAGTTTGTGAAATGAGCCGTTTGTCCCACTCTTGATTTGTGGCCTTTTCCGCAGTCCATATTGAATGCAAGTAAGTTAGTTCTCACAGGGCTATTGAAGGTATCTAATCATAGCTGTTGATGGTGATTTTTTGAGACAAAGTGTTTGAACAGTTCGGCAAGGGCAAAGATGAGATTTTCCCCTTTTTTGAGGGTCAAATGTTCTGAGGGTTTGGGTTATTCCTCGGCCAGGGACGGTGTTCGTGCCCAGTCTCCCAGATTTGGCCGACCAGAGTATACAGCTTGGTACGGTTTCTAGAGACCGACAACATCAGAACCAAGACCGACCACTTTGGGCCAGTAGCTCGGATTCAGCAGTGTCTTTCTTTTTAAGTCGTGGAAATGAGCTCGGACGTGTTGGGTCAGGTCGGTAGTAGCTTGAGTAGTTCGGCAGATCATTTTGCCGATCTCTTGACAACCGACAAGTGATCAGGGATGGTTTGGACTTTTCCCTCTGGCATGTATCACCGCTTGAGATCTTTCCAGGCTGGCACCATTATTATTGAGTATGGCAGTGTACTTTACGGCGTGATATGATAAGCCGTCAGGTGGCAAGTTTGCTTTCGGCGAAGACAGTCTCGGGGCAGATAGCCTATCAGTCAGCCAGAGATTCTCATGGGTGACATCATGGAAGCATGAGAATAGTGTTGTAATTCTCCTAGTATATAAAGGAAAGTTAGTTTCATTTGTAGGGGATATAAAAATAGATAGTGAATCTTGTAACAAAAAGAGGATGAGCACCACTTGTAAGAACATGAAAGGCAAACAACTCGGTTTCGTTTAGACCTCCCTCCAAACAGGTCGGCCGAGTTTGTTTCGGTAATAAAAACAACCCCCACCACTTTGTGCCCGTAGACGTAGGCTGGACTCGCTCCGCCGAACCACGTTTAAACTCTCCTTGTCGACTTTGTGTGCTTATTTTCGCCTTTTGCTGTATTTGCCTTTGGTCTCCCCATAACCAAACAAATTCAAGGTTGAAGGAGGATTGTCTCGGGAGGGTTATCTTGAAACTATCACTGGGACGAAAATCACCCTTCAACAGTTGGCACCGTCTGTGGGGCACGTGAACAAAAAGCAACTTGCGTAGTAAGACGATGGCAGAAGACGGGAACCATAGATCTTCGGAGAGTTCAACAACAGAGTAGATGGAGAAAATAGACGAATTAGAGGAAAGAAAAAGGGAGCGAGCGGAAGCTGGTCAAAGCATGATAAAGGAAAGAGAGATGAATTGGGTCTCCATGCAGGCCATGATGAAAAAGCTGGAAAGGCGGGAAAAGATGAACAATCAAAGATTGAAGGACTGGTTCAGGAAAGAAATGAGAAAGTGGGAAGAAAATATGAAGGCAGATAAAAGAGATGGTCAGGACAGAGAAGCAACCTCCCCATTCACGGAAGAGGTCTTGTCAGCAGTAGATCCCAAGAATATGAGTAAGATTTCTTCTTTCTTAAATAAACATTTGTTTATGCTTGTTCATTATGGCCTACATAGTGGCCGAGACTTGTTTTTATGGCTCGGGTTTGCTTTCGTACCGCCGAGTCCGATTTATTTTGATTTGTTTTATAGGTCGGGTCTGCTTTCGTACCGCCGAGTCCGATTAGTTTTGATTTTTTTTATGCCTCGGGTCTGCTTTCGTACCGCCGAGTCCGATTTGTTTTAATTTGTTTTATGGATCAGGTCTGCTTTCGTACTGCCGAGTCCGATTTGTTTTGATTTGTTTTATGGCTCGGGTCTGCTTTCGTACCGCCGAATCCAATTTGTTTTGAATGTTCTTTCCGGCTCGGTTCTGCTTTAGTACCACCGAGACCGATTTTCTTTCCGGCTCGGGTCTGCTTTAGTACCACCGAGACCGATGTTCTTTCCGGCTCGGGTCTGCTTTAGTACCGCCGAGACCGATGTTCTTTCCGGCTCGGGGCTGGATTCATTCCGCCGAGTCTATTATGTTCCACCAGCTCGGGGCTGGATTCATTCCGCCGAGTCTGTTATGTTCCACCAGCTCGGGGCTGGATTCATTCCGCCGAGTCTGTTATGTTCCACCAGCTTGGGGCTGGATTCGTTCCGCCGAGTCTGTTATGTTCCACCAGCTCGGGGCTGGATTCGTTTCGTCTAGGTTAAGTGTTCTGTTAGCTCGGGGTCGGGTTACGTCCCACCGAGAGGATCATCATCGGTATGGGGTCGGAGCATCTCCCCCATGGCCGGATTCTAGTTGGTCCGGGGAGGTAACATTCCCTCGGAGCCAAGACTTTTGCTACCTCAGGGTCGGGTTACGTCCCACAGAGAGGCTTATCATCGGCATGGGGTAGGAGCATCTCCCCCATGGCCGGATCTCAGTTGGACCGGGGAGGTAACATTCCCTCGGAGCCAAGTATTTTGCTACCTCGGGGTCGGGTTACGTCTCACCGAGAGGATTATCGTCAGCATGATGACATAGTATATTCCCCATGGATAAGCATCAGAATCCTCAGTGACCGAGCACATGAAGAAGACAGGGACGACCTGATTGGCAGCAAAGGCAGCTTTCTCTATGACTCCTAGAGCCGACCACCGCACAGCCGATCAACACACACCATCTTTTTTGTAGTTACCGGTACCAACTCGTACACTCATTAATACCGAGAACTAGGGGACAAATGTTGATGGTGATTTTTTGAGACAAAGTGTTTGAACATTTCGGCAAGGGCAGAGATGAGATTTTCCTTTTTTTTTTAGGGTCAAATGTTCTGAGGGTTTGGGTTATTCCTCGACCAGGGACGATGTTCGTGCCTAGTCTCCCAGATTTGGCTGACCAGAGTATACAGCTTGGTACAGTTTCTAGAGACCGCAACAGCGGAACCAAGACCGACCACTTTGGGCCTGTAGCTCGGATTCAGCAGTGTCTTTCTTTTTAAGTCATGGAAATGAGCTCGGACGTGTTTGGTCAGGTCGGTAGTAGCTTGAGTAGTTCGGCAGATCATTTGGCCGATCTCTTGACAACCGACAAGTGATCAGGGATGGTTTGGACTTTTCCCTCTGGCATGTATCACCGCTTGAGATCTTTCCAGGCTGACACCATTATTATTGAGTATGGCACTGTACTTTACGGCGTGATGTGACAAGCCGTCAGGTGGCAGGTTTGCTTTCGGCGAAGACAGTCTCGGGGCAGAGAGCCCATCAGTCAGCCAGAGATTCTTGTGGGTGACGTCATGGCAGCATGAGAATAGTGTTGTAATTCTCCTAGTATATAATGGAAAGTTAGTTTCATTTGTAGGGGATAGAAAAATAGATAGCGAATCTTGTAACAAAGAGAGGATGAGCACCACTTGTAAAAACACGAAAGGCAAACAACTCGGTTTCGTTTAGACCTCCCTCCAAACAGGTCGGCCGAGTTTGTTTCGGTAATAAAAACAACCCCTACCACTTTGTGCCCGTGGACGTAGGCTGGACTCGCTCCGCCGAACCACGTTAAAACTCTTCTTGTCGACTTTGTGTGCTTATTTTCGCCTTTTGCTGTATTTGTCTTTGGTCTCTCTATAACCAAACAAATTCAAAGTTGAAGGAGGATTGTCTCGGGAGGGTTATCTCGAAACTGCCTCTGGGACGAAAATCACCCGTGCATTTCCATTTTGGGTAGTTGCATAAGAAGTCCGATGTTTATGCAGTTAAAAGGTTTTATTTGGACATCAATTCAATTTTGAGTTGTTTGTATTCGTGTATTTGATAATACAGAAGGTTACAGGTCACTTTAGAACAGGCATTGGAAGATAGTTGATGTGCTGAAACATTGGTTTTGGCATATGAGAAGCTTGATGCAAAAGGGAGATACATATGCACAGCACACATGATAAAAGAACTTGACATGGTTTGAAAAACAGAAGAGCATAGATCCTAGCTACAACTATCCTAAAAAGTAGGACTCAAGTTGCTGAATATCTACTTCTTCAACTGAACCAACAGACATTTATGGCTTCTAATTGTGCATTGTACATATCTAGTGATTTGTCATAAAATTGCTTGTGTATTGGCAGTTTCCACTGAGGAAAATATGCTGAGTTCAGAGAAATTGCAGACTTACAGCCCCTTGGAGGAAACTCCCATTGATTCCATTGAGAGGTACAAGAAAACTGGAATCTTCAATAAGATTAGGCACTTCGGGTTTTATTTTCAACTTTAAGATCAATTTGCTTAATAACAAATGGCTTCAAAGTAGTATAATTCTATTCCATTTATGTTGGGATATTTCAATGCACTGGATTTGAGGTTTAGAAATTGATATCTCGTCTGCATTGGTTTTGAGTATCTATACTGAATTTTCAGCTACTAACTATTGATTTTTATTTTTTTTTTCCTTGGTTGATGTGCGTGTATGGTGTGTTTCTAATTAGATCTGATCTGATCATTTCAAGAGGAATTATGCTTTTGTTTTCACAAAAAATAAAAATAAAAAGAAAGAAATTCTCAATGGTGTATTATAGTGAATTTTCTTGAAAGTACTTGGCAGGTGATGGAAAAATGCTAATTTCTATAAACTGGAGAAAGCCTCTGAGAATCTGAAACTCTTCAAGGCTGACTTACTGGATTACGAATCTGTTAAATCTGCCATTGTTGGATGCAATTGCTAGTCCAATTCCATCCACCACTGTACCAAATCCTGAGACAATCAAGAATGCTTAAATTTTGTTAACATTTTGATGATATATCACAGTATTTGATGGTCTGCATTCTGTATGATGTATTTTGGAAGATGTTTTATTTTATTTCACATTTTGGGACACAATGATTCAGGTGGAACTGATTAAGCTGGCCGTAAAGGGGCACACTCAATGTGCTCAAAGCATGTCTTGAGGCAAAAGTTAAGCTAGTTGTGGTTGTGTCCTCAGGAGTTGCTGTTGACATGAACCCCAGGTGGCCTAAGGATCAAATTGTGGATGAGACTTGTTGGTCTGATAAGAATACTGCAGAAAAACCAATGTTACCAATTCCAGAATTTTCAACTCTATATCAAATTTACAGTCTCACTTGGTTATTCTATACTAAATCTCAAACTAATTTTTAAATGTAACTAGTGCCCCTAATGTTCATTTTAGTTTGCACTGAATCCAGAATTTTATGTTTTTACAAGAACTGGCACTGTCTTTAAAAAACTGAAGCAGGAAGTCAGGCTCCGGGAAAGCATGTTCTTTCAAAGCTGTCTGACTTGATGAACAAAACATGGGGATATTTTTTGTTTTCTGCATCCATGATGACGTTATCAAATTTGAACTTTTACCCTTGAAGCAAAATCAAAATTGCGTTTTGCTTTGACCTTTATTTTTTTTCCTTTCTAAATTTAGATATTACCCTAAGCTTTAAAAAATATCAATAGAATATTCCACTAAATCATGTGACATAAATATACTTTTAAGAAAATGAACAAAGAAGAAAATATATTCACAGATAAATAATAGTCAACTGAGTCGTCTCGCATATTTGGTATTTTAAAGTTATTGGTGTTAGAGTTGGTGTTCGGAGCACCAATTCGGATTGTATTTATGTCCGGTTCATGAATACAAACAATTCATTTTCCATAAAATTGCATATGTATAGTAGCACCTCTTTTCTTATGTGTGTGTATATATATTCGATCTAATTTGATTAGAATAAAACAAAATCCGGTTTAATCATCTGTATATATTAGACAAAGATTCGAGAATTTACAACATGATGCGCAATTACAATATAGGTTATAATTGACATTAGGAAACGTCATTATAAGTTGAATATTCTCAAATAAAGTTCATGGTCAAGATTCACTGACACAGGTCGATTAGTAAAATCCGCTGAGACCAGTACATGTATCGAGACTTGGTCTGATAGTTTATCTCAGTAAGTCATGAGTCTTCGGAGACTCATATAGACATGTAGGTATTTATTCGATAAACACTGAACGACTCACCGAAGATTTCATAATTGATGGTACACCAATGTCATTAGGAATCTTCTCGAGTCGAATAGTATAGTGGTCCTTATACTTGAGATACCACGGTGGATATATGAGTTATCCTCTACACTTTAATGACAGTCACGTCAACAACCTATTTAGGTCAGACCTCCGCCTGTTTGTCGGGTATGGACTGATGATCATGATATTCTGTGTGTATCAAGATAGAATAAGTCAGTCCTGTGTACAAGGCATATGTATCCTGCACGTGTTTACGTTCCATTAAATCCATGGCCGTGGTACACTGCGGAAGCGAGTTCCGACAGTTATTTATATATCATAAATTTATAAGTCGACTATATTATACCTTAGGGATTTGACGTTCTCATCTGTATCCTTGGTATAATATGGATAGCCCGTGACGGAAGAATTATACGTATGCGATAATCCCGACTTGCATAGTTCAGTGAGATAATCTGTAGTCGTCATAATTTACGAGTGGGTTAATTATGGACACAAAATTGGATTTCATGACGGCTGAACTTAGAGAGTGCCATAATATGAAGTGTACTCGTTGAGCACTTGGGCAACACGTTATGAATAATAGTAATTATTCATAATGTCTTATCGGATTAAATTAGTTAATTCGAATCATTGAATCAGTAAAATGAATTTAAGCATGCCGGAGAAATTTTGGTCGTTCTAATTTATATTTGTATTAGATACATAATTAGATTATATACACATTCATTAACATATTGTATGTTGACACATGTAAAGTAAATAATAATTATCTTAATTAAATGTAATGTTTGACATTTTATTATTTAACTTACATGTGTAAATGTTTAGTTTTTATTTAATATATATATTAATTGTAATATATGTCAAAATTTTAGCCATGTGGATGACTTATTTACCAAGAAATTTTAATTGATTATTTTGAATAATCAAATTGTCCATCCCCCCCCCCCCCACTAACACCACTACCAAATATAAAAAGAAAAATGTCTTCTCTTTCTCCTTGATGAGGGGTGGACGAAATTAACTCCATTTTTAGAGCTTCCAAAGTTCATTTTGAGAGACAAGAAAGAAAGTGATTAAACCAAGAAAAAACTTAAGGATTTTTGAAGATTTGTGAGGTAATCTTTATTTCCTTTAGATGAAAAATATGTTTTCTTGTTCTTGATTTTCTAGAACTATTTTAGGGTTTCTTTTAGTCTCTAAATTTGGGGCTTTTTGATTTGGATAATGGATTGAGTGGCTTTGAGCATGTGTAGATATACTTTGAACTAAATTAATGTAATTTGTGTTCAATTTATTGTTTGACAACTTAGTTGTCATTCTAGAGTATAATGACTACACTTGTTATGCCTAAAATTGTTCTAGAGTTCTTCAATAGTGGTGACTTTGATTTGGTGTAAAATTAATTTGATTAGTATTGAGAAAATTTGATTTAAAGCATGAAAAATTATAATTTTTTCTCACTGTTTTAGACCTGGAAATTCTGGAAATTTAGTGATAAAAAATATGTCATCTGGATGTGTTAGATGTGTATTGGGAGTTAGGGTAATTTTCGGAAATTGGTTCGGAATGAAAATAAGTGAAAACGGTGAAAAACGGCGTTATCAGGTGAGTTTCGAGCTTATCGGGTAATGGCTGCCAAAACAGTGAATTGGTCACTGTTTAGGCAGCCTATGAACTGCCCAAGTACCATTAAGGCTGACCTGAACAGCCATTGTGTGATCTCGATTAGTCAGTTCGACTAAAACGCATTTTATGTTATTTTGTAGAAAATCATATCCGTAAAAGTTTCCTAAAGATTTCTTTATTAATTATATCATTATATGATATCGAATAATTTATTGAGTAACTTCAAAAAATTTAAAATTACGATTTCGTCCGAACTGAACTTACACAACCCCAACAATTGGCTAATATAGTGCACTTACCTCCTCAGAAACAATCTTTTAAAGTATTGGGTTGTTTGCAGGAGTCACTTTCAGGCTTGGGATATTGAAATGGCTTTTGAGAAAGGGAAAGTTTGTGTCACAGGAGCTGGAGGGTATATTGCTTCATGGCTTGTCAAGCTTCTGCTTTCCAAAGGCTACTTTGTCCATGGAGCCGTGAGAGATCCCAGTAATTTAGCACTTCCTCTTTTACTTTCCCTTTCACTTATTATTATTATGGATCACTATTGACTGGTTTGTGTGTACAGTTTCCGGTAAGAAATGATAAGGGATTCTGTTTTTTTGTTGCTCAATAAGTTTTCGATTGGGATTTTATAGAGAATTTCTTGAAACTGATTTGCAGGCAATGAGAAAAATGCTCATTTATACAAACTTGACAAAGCATCTGAGAATCTGAAACTCTTCAAGGCAGAGTTACTGGATTATAATTCTATTTATTCTGCAATTATTGGATGCAGCGCTGTCTTCCATGTTGCCAGTCCTGTTCCATCCACCTCTGTACCAAATCCTCAGGCAAGTAACCTATGAATTTTTGACTTTTAATGATATTTCTATTTGTTGATCTCACAAGAAAGAAAAGAACCAATATGATTGAAGTGTGCACAGTGGTGTCAAATCATTTAGATTTTACCTTCCATCTATTTTGTGTGTGATATATTTTGCTTAAAAATTGGAATTTTATTTTCTTTCGTTTTTTTTTGGAAAACCATGTTGTAGGTGGAACTGATA
This sequence comes from Zanthoxylum bungeanum, assembly GCA_019454045.1. Lineage (NCBI taxonomy): Eukaryota > Viridiplantae > Streptophyta > Magnoliopsida > Sapindales > Rutaceae > Zanthoxylum > Zanthoxylum bungeanum. The sequence continues at coordinate 81,188 of SKCR01038711.1, read as the reverse complement.
GAGCCGGCTGTAAAGGGCACAGTCAACATGCTCAAAGCATGTCTCGAGGCAAAAGTTAAGCGAGTTGTTGTAGTCTCTTCTGGAGGAGCTGTTTCCATGAACCCTGCGTGGCCTAAGGGTCGAGTGATGGATGAGACTTGCTGGTCTGATAAAGAATACTGCAGAACAGTGAAGGTAATCAATTGGAGAATTCAACTCTATATTAAATTCAATGTCTTGAGTCGCTGATAGTTCTTTAATTTGATATACTTACAAAAATAATTTTTAAGTAGTACAGAAAATGTTCTGCTTGGTATGCACTGAATGCAATGGTTTTTGTTTTTTTACCAGAACTGGTACTGTATTTCAAAAACAGAAGCGGAAAGTGAGGCTCTGGAGTTTGCCAAGAAAACTGGGCTTGATGTTGTAACTGTCTGTCCGACCATTGTTTTTGGGCCTCTTCTACAATCCCAAGTGAATGCAAGTAGCTCTGTCCTTATTAAGCTTTTGAAAGGTATATAATCATAGGCGCATTTCCATTTTTGTGCGGTTGCTTGATTCTACTTGGAAAATAAGAGTTGTAATAACTTTTAGATGTTATGTGTGCATCCTAACTGGTTCCTGGTAAAAAATGAATGAGTTGAGTTGTTTGTGTTCGTGTAAATGATGCTAAAGAAATAATTTTTCCTCGAAAACATGATTTTTTGTCAATCACTAACTTAAGGCTGGAGTCATATTCTTATTCTGATTTTCCTTTTCTCTAATCTGTAAATGCAGAAGGTTATGAGTCATTGGAAAACAGACTTCGGAAGATAGTTGATGTGCGTGATGTAGCTGAAGCATTGCTTTTGGTGTATGAGAAGCCTGAGGCAGAAGGGAGATACATATGCACAGCACATATGATCAAAGCGCGTGAACTGGTTGATGAACTGAAGAGTATATTTCCTGATTACAACTATCCTAAAAGGTAAGCCTCAAGTTACTAAATGTCTACGATTATTATTGTTATAAAGTAATAATGTCGTCCTTCCATAATTCTGCAAACTATCTGGTAATTTGTTCGTATAATTACTTGTGTATTGGCAGCTTCACTGAGGGAGAGGAGGAGGAAATGCTGACTTCAGAGAAGTTGCAGAAATTGGGTTGGAATTACCGGCCCTTGAAGGAAACGCTCATCGATTCTATCGAGAACTACAAGAAAGCTGGAATCTTAAACTAAGAAATGCTTCTCATTGATTAGGGGCTGTAAAAGGACATATGACTAGCCTGCCCTGGCAGCTACTACCAAGAAATTCCCTCGATAGCGTAGCTACTTAGTTCATGTATGCCACAGCAGCGGAAGGTAGCATGAAGTAGAAAAAACATATATCTCTTTGTTGCTCTATTTTCCATATTGGTTGAATTTTCGACTAATTCTGCTGGTTATTTTAGATTTCTGTGTCTTCTTGGAGTTTTGAAATTTTCTCTTCAGCAATAAAATTTTCTCTCAGGTATGTATAAGCTTTTTCACGTTTCTGCTACAATGTCATGCAGTGTTCTAAAACGCGCTAGGCGCTAGTCGGGCGACGACCCAGCGACTAGGCGGGGCCTAGGCAATTAGTCGGCAAACAATTAAAAATCTAATATTTTCCAACATCATAATTCATAAATAATCTAAATCATATAAATTCAATCAAAATATAATAAAACATAAAACCATTAATCAAACTCAATCAACCATATAATGATATAAAACATCCTTTAACTAAGTTCATGTTCATAATCCTTTAACAAAATTAAATATAACTAAATATCTAATTCTTCTCCATCCACTTCAAACTCATCATCCTTAGGTTATTCATCATAATCAAAATCTTCTTCATCAAGTTCTCTGTATTCAGCATTTCTAGCGCTTTTTCGAGGTTGTAACATTTCATCTGCCCCAGATGCTTCTCCAACCATCCTCCAAGTAAGCCCCGAACCGGGCTCTACTTCTTCATCATCACCAGAGTCACCATCATCAACAATACATCCTTGTGAATTAGTAGAATCTTTTGCTTGTAATACATTCAATTTCAAATCCTTCTCTCTTTTGTGGTTGTTCTTCAACTTGGCATTAAAGGAAACAAAGACAATATTGTTTAATCGAATCACATCTAGTCTATTCTTTTTCTTCGTGTGAATCTACCAAAATAATTTAAATAAATCAATTAATATTAATAATTACAAAATAAAATAATCAAATATTTAGCTAATGTTAAATATTTACCCCCTCAAAAGTGCTCCAATTTCGTTCGCACTCGGATGAACTAGTGGTTAATGAAAGTATCTTTTTTGTCATTTTTAGCAAGTTAGGTGTATGATGTCCATATGTACGCCACCATGAAACTACAAATTAATTAATTAACATAAATAGTTTGAATGAAATATAATAATCTTATATATTTTGTAAAATAATTCAAATGAATACTTTGTTTTTACCTGGATTAAAAACATCAATCGATACCCGACATGCTTTGGCTGCCACTTCTCTACCAAAAGCTTCATCTTTTGTCTTATACGAAGCCAACTCCTCATTTATCACCTTACTTTGCATGTTAATGTCATTGGGGAAGAAATCCTCCACAACCGTAAATACCTCATCCATACATTCACATCGTACTCAATACTCGTATCCTTATAGTAGTAGTAAGGATTTAATAAATAAGCAACACAGTGCAATGGAGTATCAAGCCACCCTTCAATTTTACTATCAATAATCTTTAAGATTGACCGATAATTACTCTCAATATTGTTCAATGCATCCTTTATCTTTTCTTTTGCATTCTTTAGCTCTCATAAACCAAGCCCATGAACGGCTTTCTATCCCCATCAACTAATCAAAGCACCCTCACCAAAGGTGAAAACACCTTCAAATATTGGGTCACCCCATTCCAAAATGAGACACTCATCACCGTGGCAAATGCAGCTTTCCCTTTAGCGTGCTTTCGACCATATGGACTCATCACATTCCCTACTAATAAATATGGTTCACAAACTTTTTTTTTCTCGATCAAACTTTGTAAGGTTAAGAAAGCTGAGGCAAACCTAGTTACTCCCGGTCTGACTATGTCCCTCTGTTTTGTAAACGATCTCATCATGGACAAAGTCTTGTGATCGGCATACACGAAAATGGTGAAAGCTTTGGCACTATTAATGGTTTTTTTGTACCTCGACAATTTCTCAATACTTTCAAGCATGAGGTTTATGGTGTGAGTAGCACATGAACTCCAAAAAATATTTGGCATCTTCGCCTTTCAACAACTTTGTCGCGGCCATATTGTTTGAGGCATTGTTTGTTACAACTTGAACCATATTTTCAGCCCCCACTTGTTCAATGCCCGTCATTACATACTCATAAATGTGCTCAGCCGTATGCGCCACAACGGAACTTTCCTTGGAAGAAATAAAAGTGGTATTTATTCTGTAATTAACACACAAATTCATTATACTTCTCATTTTCCTATCACTCCAAGCATCTGTCATGATAGAACACTTGTTCTCCTTCCACTCATTCTCATGTTGTTGTAGAAAAACTTTAACACTTTCAACTTCCTCTTTCAATAATGGCTCCCTCAATTCATATTGGCTAGGACCTCTGAAACCCGATCCAAATTGACCAACTGCTTCCATCATCATTATCCAGCTATCATTGCCAATGTCATTCAACAGAATGCCAGATTCATAAACCCATTTAGCAACAAATCGCTTCACATTATGTGTCTTCTCTTTAAAAACAATGCTTCATTAATATTTTGTTGCCGCATTGTTTTACTATCACTAGCTGAAGAATCAGGAGGGGTTTCCACTGTCCACCTATCTAAAGGGTCGTGATGTCGAGGGGGTCTTGAATATAACCATTCTTCTATTTCACGAATTTTTTTTTTCTTCTTCTTCTTCTCCATCGCCCCCAATATTAACTCATTGCCTTATCTCACTAACATGCTTGTCTTTTCTTTTATTTTTATTCCTTACCTCCAAAATGGCTTGTCTACACTTCTCTTGATCGTTTTTACTGGACTTTGACACTTTGCAACATTCCCCGATATATGCCCAATATGTTCTTTCATTCTATAAACTCCTCCGAAATTTTTTTTTGAACATAACTTACATTTCACTTTATCTAAGTTATTCGGATCCACTAAAGCCCCATACTCCCATCCAACATCATTTGAATTCCGTTTAAGAACGGGACTACACTCCGAATTAGAAGTCGCGGAAGAAGAAGCCATGTTTTATCCTATATAGTAGAAATCAATTAATTTAATAAGTATTATTAAAAAAATTACAATTAACTAACAATAGTAAAACACTTAGGCATTATTAATTAATAACTATAAGTATTACTAAAATAGTAAAATACTAATAAAGTAATACAAATATACAATAAAGTAATACTAATAAAATACTTAGGCATTATTTCAGTATTCCAACAAAAAAAAAAGATGAGCTGAAGAATTAATTTCAAAATAAATTAATTCAAAATAAATTAATCAAATAAAAAAATAAATATTAAATAGTTTTAATAAATCAAATAACCAATTAAATCAAGTTGGAATAAAAAAAAGAATAAATTTACCTTATGCGCAGAAGCATAGGAGAGTGCGCAAAGAGAAGAAGATGAAACCATAGAGCAGAGAGTGCATAAAGAGAAGAAGAAGAGAAATAAGGTTAGGCGAGAGAGAGAGAGTGATTTTTTTTAATTATAAACAACCAGCGCAAAACGACGTCATTTTGGGGGGGGGTCTTTTGTTGGACAATTATGATCCATAGCATCACTATTTGTAAAAGACATGGTGTTCTTTGTACAAATTAACTATGTGACAAAGGAATTTTCTCTTTTATCATTTTGTAATTGGATTACTTGGATATATAAATGATAAAAGTCCATATGATTAGTACCGGATTAATAAGATATGAGACAGTATTAATCAACGAAAGGTTTAATCATTAAACATCACTAGTCGTAGTATTATCAAGACTGGACATCGATAATGCGGAATAGGCTAGTAGTACACTTGTGCGCGTTATGGAAGCTTAACGGCATAGTTCTCATATATTTAAGTATTAGATACTTATGCAAGTGTGATAGGAGGTTCTGTTAGCCGTTGGACCGGGAACAGCTTCACTCTGGATAGACCCCTCAGAGTCTCATTGGTAGTATGACTATGTGTCTATGGGAATCCGAATCAGGGTAGGTGTATGTGGTCTTAACCTGAGACTTGCATCGCTAATACTTGCGACAATCAGTATACTTTGGTTTTGGTCGTCCGGAGTTTTAACAGGTTCTGTGTACGCCTCTTCTGGATATACTGAGAATCGTAGTGTATTGGGTGTGATGTCAAGATGGAAGTATCACTTCAGTCATATGGAGATGATGTTCACCCATGGATACAGAACTAGTACTCTTAAATGCTGCAGCTATCGGGATAGTATGACTAGGTCATGATTATCCGATTACAGAGACTAGTTGCTAGTGATCCGATATATGCTTCGTACATGGCAGACACAATTCTAGCCTTAGGCCTAGCATGTGACATCCGATACTGGATCATATTACGCAATACATTGTATACTATGACTGATACAGATTATATATATTCCATGTTGAATATATTTTCTGGAGAATTGGGGAGGCACGATGCTTTGCTAGAAGCCAACCATGTCTTGTAAATCGGTAAGAATATGGTACCGGGTACGCACCTGTTCGGATAGTCCGATGACCGTATTTACTGCCAACATATACAGGAATCTCCTGGGTCGCTTCCCAAAGATTCACCGATGATATTTGACTCAAACAGAATTAATCTAGGATTAATTATGAGAGAGAAACTTAATCTGGGATTAATTACGGCAATAATTAATCTAGGATTAATTATCAAAGGAAAATTAATCTGGGATTAATTGCGTTAAGAATTAATCTGGGATTAATTGCGTTAAGAATTAATCTGAGATTAATTCGTGTAGAAGAGAGAACGTGATTAATTTGGAATTAATCGGGAAAATAAATTTAATAATTAAATTAGATTTTTTCTATTTAATTTATTTAATTGGGCTAAAATAATATATCAGATATATTAATTGAAATTGGATTTCAATACAGAATTAAAATTGGATTTTAATTAAAGCGAATGAATTAATTTGGAATTAATTCGTAAGCGACTTTCGTAATAATTTTGCGAGGCATTATTATTTAATTAAATTTGATTTAATTACGTCGTGACGGAAATTCGTTTAGTCGGATTAAACGAACCGGGCCCAAAGTGTGTTGTGTAAGCCAACTAGATTTGGAATTAAATGGGTGGGACCAATGACTTACATCAATAGTCACTATTGGTGATGGAAGTAGTTGGCAATTTAAAAGGCAACTTTAACACACAATAAACACAACTTTTGGAAGGTTGGGAACTATTCATCTTCTCTCTTTTCTTACACAAAACAGTAAGCCTCTCTTACCCATGGAAATTTTTGTTGCAAAAATTTAAAGCAAGCTAGCACTTGGGAGTCTCTTGAAGGTGATAGGGAAACTCACCCATGAGTTTGGAACAACAAAGAAAGCTTGGAGCTTCTACATCCGAAGAGAAATTTCGAACTTCTCTACCGAGCAATGTAAGTAATTTCCGCAACTTATCTTGTAATATTCACACAATAATCACGTTTAGAGATAATATGGCATGTCTAGGACACTAACAATGTAATCAGAGCGATATCTAAGGATGATTTGATTCTAGGGTTTATATACTTTAATTTGGAATTTTTTGCTTGGAGCTTGTTTTACCTAAATTGATTGTGTGGTTGTGTTTATATGATGATGAATTAGATTTGTGCATCATTGGATTTGAGATAAATTGATTGGATCAAAAATCCCCAAATTCACAAGCATGGCCGAATACACCCTAGAAATCCTCATGGTGATGTTTTGAAAATTAGACAATTGGATATGTTTAAAGCATGAAATAAATCTTGTATGTTGATTTAATTGGATTGAAATCAAATTGAGTGTTATTTTATGCAATTGTCGTGAGAATAAGCATGTTGGAATGGATTGATTTAGCCTCAATTTTGTGTTGGACATGAATTTGAGAATTAAAGCATGATTAAATAGATTAATTGATATTTTGGAAGTATTGGATTAATTAATTACTTGTGGTAATTACACTTTAAGTTGAATTAATGTAAATTTGGAATAATATGTTAATTTAATTTGTTATAATTGGGTTAATGGGCTTGGTTGGGCCAAGTATGGTTTTGGACAATTGGGTTGGATCCAATTGGGCTTAAAACCATTTCCATAAAGTTCAAATATGACTTTTGGGCCTTTAAATAATTTAATTGGGCCTAAATTGATTTTTGGCATAGGGTGATTCCTAATTGGGCCTTGGCATCTTGGGTTTGATCCATAATGGCCAAAGCTCATGCCTAAAGAATTAATTGAAAGCCCATTGGATTTTAATTGAATAGTATTGGATGCTAATTGGGCCTTTGAGACCCATTTAGATTGGATTTGGAATCAAAGTCTAAAATGCACTAAAATAAGTCTAATTATTTAATTTGGAATTAAATATGAATTAGTATTGGATACAATTTAAATTGGATTTAAAATTGTAGTTCGATATAATTCAAGAATACGTACTTTGAGTATTTATTCTTAAACGAGTTGGACTCGCGCAAATCAAATCGTTGTTTGAACATTTGATGGTCATTAATTTAAAGATTAATTAATTGGATTAGATTGATTGAATAACATGCTTTTTGTGAATACTTGGATATATTTGTATGAATAATGTATATCAGATGGATATTAGAAGGGTGAAGGCAATTTTGGAAATTGTTGTAATAAATTTAGAATTTATTAAATTAGACATGCGTGTCCAGCCTATTATCTCTTTACTCTTTGTATTTCTCTTCTCACCAATTCCTCTCAATGTAAATGAGGTTTCTTTTAGTGTTATGTAATTGGGTAGAAGAATGTATAGTGCTAGCGGGAGAGAGGAAAGTGAGAGATTTGTTCTAGGAATAAATTGTTATATATATACATCTGCATATCATTATTAATTTTATTCGCGCCTTATTATGATTTTAGAATGCATGTTTAAGGGTGTATGATGAGACCTAATCAAAGATAATAAATTGGTTGCCAATTTACGTGAAAACCCATCACTCAAATATTAAGCGTTTTCTTCCATTGAGTGGTTCTCTCTCAAGATCCAAGAATGGCATTGGTTTGTTGGCCAAAGTCAAGATCAATGTCCATCTCGGATGTGTTTGAACCACGAAAGCTTTGTTCCATATCGCATGTCTTGGGCGGTTTTGACTTGTTGGCCAAAGTCAAGGTCACTTCTTGTTCATCGACGTGGATTACGAAGCTTTCCCACTGTCAATGGGTCACGCTTAACTGGAATCATTAAGCTTGTTGAGCCAAAGCTAGGGCTTAGTTGATTCAGAGGAAAAGTTAGGAAATATATATTGGATATATATCTTGGACTTGGAGGTCCACCTACCGGATCTAGGAATTGGATGGGATCCAATTGATCTTAGAGATCTACATAGTTAAGTTTCATACAGCTTGTTGGCCAAAGTCAAGGTTGTGTGTTATTTAACGGGATCCTAGCCCACTAGGAAACTGGGTTTCCCGAGTACTCAACAGAGAGTTAGAGGCTCGCCGAAAAATAATGTGAGGCTAGTATTAAATTTGCAATTTCGTTTAATACTTGCTAAACGCGCTCTTTTATTTTTATTTATCGTTGTTATAAATATATATTAGTTGGACTAATATTGAATATTGTTTTCTTTGAACAGTTAGATTGTACAACACACTACTCTATTTGTAGTTGGTTATATAGTTGGACTATAATAGCCATTACATTTTGAGTGTACCCGAAATCGTTTATTGGATAGTTGGACTATTGCAATCGAGATGGCTGGAAAGATTAGCGTTAAGGGACATAATCATTGGTGAAAATGTCTTTAACGGCGTAAATTTTCCAGATTGGGAAATGAATCTCAGGATAGTCCTGGGAGCTGAGAAGTTACTCTATTAGATAGAGAAACCTCTGGGGCCCTGAGCCCGGAGTTGAGCAAATAGTAGAGCATGAGCTTAGGAAGACTCATCGTGATGATAAATTTAGTGCTTAATCTGTTATGCTTGCCGCAATGACTCCTTAATTTCGTCGTCAGAACTAATGATTAGATCCTTATACCATGATGTTGAAATTAAAGGATCTTCATAGATCTAACCTTAGATCTTAGAAGTATGAATTGTAAAAGAAGCTATTTCGCTCGCGTATGTCAAAGGGTACATCTGTCGAGCACTAGGGGTCGCAGATGATTGCTGACATCGAACAACTAGGTTAGTTGGGCATTACCTACGAGGCCGAGACTTCCATAGATTTGATCTTATAGTCTCTGCCCGAATGCTGGGGCGGGTTCATCATGAACCAAGAGAAAACTCATGGAGAGTTAATGGCTATGCTCAATGAGGTAGAGCCAGAGCTTCCAAAAGGGCAAGAAGCGCAAGGCGCATCTTACTTCGACATCCCAGAAGGCCAAGGCTTGGTCGAAGGCTTCTGGGGGTGTGAAGAAAAAGGGCAAAGGTAAAATCATCACAGTCTTCTGGGAAGACAAATGACATATCCTAAGATGTCTGCCTAAAATGTGGCAAACGGGGTCACTGGAAATGTGACTGTCATAAGGACAAGGCAGACATGAAGTAAGTGAAGGCGAACAAGGCTCCGACTTCAGGTATGTTTGTTATTGTAATAAACGTGACCACTACTGGTTTTAAAAATTGGATTTTTGATACTGGATGTCGTACATACATATGTACTGATGTGCGGGATCTGCTGATTAGCAGAAGACTGGCTTTAGATGAGATTGACCTGAGAGTCAGAAACGAGACGAGAGTGCTGTTTTGGCTGTGGGAACCTAAGTTTTGGAATTGCCCTTTGGGCATGTACTTAAATTAGGAAACTGTTATAATGTACCTAGTTTGACTAGAAACATTATCTCTATATCTAGTTTAACCCGTTGTGGGTAAACCTTTATCTTCCAGAACACTGGGTGTTTTATTTATAAAGATGATATTGAGATATACACATTAGATGTGAATAACAATATTTATTTTTGAATATAAATGAATCTCAAACATATAACATGATAAACAAAAGACTCAAATTGAGTAAATCAGATGAGACTTATTTGTGGCCCATAACATCACTATTTGTAAAAGACATGGTGTTTTTGTACAAATTAACTATGTGACAAAGGAAATTGCTCTTTTATCATTTTGTGATTGGATTACGTGGATATATAAATGATAAAAGTCCATATGATTAGTACCAGATAAATAAGATATGAGACAATATTAATCCACAAAAGGTTTAATCATTAAATATCCCTAGTTGTAGTATTATCGAGACTGGACATCGATAATGCGGAATAGGCTAGTATTCACCTTGTGCGCGTTATGGAAGCTTAACTTCATAGTTCTCATATATTTAAGTATTGGATACTTATGCAAGTGTGATAGGAGGTTCTGTTAGCCGTTGGACCGGGAACAACTTCACTCTAGATAGACCCCTCGGAGTCTCATTGGTAGTATGACTATGTGTCTATGGGAATCCGAATCAGGGTAGGTGTATGTGGTCTTAAACTGAGACTTCATCGTTAATACTTGTGACAATCAGTACACTTTGGTTTTGGTCGTCCGGAGCTTTAACAGGTTTTGTGTACGCCTCTTCTGGGTATACTAAGAATCGTAGTGTATTGGGTGTGATGTCAAGATGGAAGTATCACTTCAGTCATATGGAAATGATGATCACGCAGGGATACAAAACTAGTACTCTTAAATGTTGCAGCTATCGGGATAGTATGACTAGGTCATGATTATCCGATTACATAGACTAGTTGCTAGTGATCCAATATATGCTTCGTACGGGGCAGACACAATTCCAGCTCTAGGCCTAGCATGTGACATCCGATACTGGATTGTATTACGCAATACATTGTATACTACGACTTATACATATTATATATATTCCATGTTAAATATATTTCTGGAGAATTGGGGAGGCACGGTGTTTTTCTAGAAGCCAACCATGTCTTGTAAATCGGTAAGAATGTGGTACCGGATACGCACGTGTTCGGATAGTCCGATGACCGTATTTACTGCCAACATATCCAGGAATCTCTTGGGTCGCTACCCAAAGATTCACCGATGACATTTGACTCGAACAGAATTAATTTGGGATTAATAATGAGAGAAAAAATTAATCTGAGATTAATTACGGCAATAATTAATCTGGGATTAATTATCAAAGGGAAAATTAATCTGGGATTAATTGCGTTAAGAATTAATCTGAGATTAATTCGTGTAGAAGAGAGAGCGCGATTAATTTGGAATTGATCAGGAAAATAAATTTAATAGTTAAATTGAATTTTTTCTATTTAATTTATTTAATTGGGCTAAAATAATATATCAGATATATTAATTGAAATTGGAGTTCAATACATAATTAAAATTGGATTTTAATTCAAGCGAACAAATTAATTTGGAATTAATTCGTAAGTGACTTTCGTAATAATTTTGCGAGGCATTATTATTTAATTAAATTGGATTTAATTACGTCGCGACAGAAATTCGTTTAGTCAGATTAAACAAACCGTGCCCAAAGTGTGTTGTGTAAGCCAACTAGATTTGGAATTAAATGGGTGAGACCCATGACTTACATCAATAGTCACTATTGGTGATGGAAGTAGTTGGCAATTTAAAAGGCAACTTTAACACACAATAAACACATGTTTTTGAAACAAGTAAACACAACTTTTGGAAGGTTGGGAACTATTCATCTTCTCTATTTTCTTACACAAAACAGTGAGCCTCTCTTACCCATGGAAATTTTTGTTGTAAAAATTTAAAGCAAGCTAGCACTTGGGAGTTTCTTGAAGGTGATAGGGAAACTCACCCATGAGTTTGGAACAACAAAGAAAGCTTGGAGCTTCTACATTCGAGGAGAAATTTCGAACTTCTCTACCGAGCAATGTAAGTAATTTCCGCAACTTATCTTGTAATATTCACACAATAATAACGCTTAGAGATCCTGTGGCATGTCTATGACACTAACACTTTTAACCCCCCAAACGACGATGTTTTGATCGTCCCTCTGTAAAAAAACCATTGCTGATACACAGCCGATTAGCGGCCGTGTATCGGCGCTCAGTCGGTCGAGTGGCGGTGAAATTGACGCCTAGGCACTGATTTCACGCCGACCACTCGACCGTACGACTATTACTAACGATTTGGTGATGGTCGCTGAGACGGCGCATTTTAGAACATTGATGTCATGACAAAAGCAATAGAAATGATAAATTTGGTGACTTTTGGTGTCTCAGTGGCAACAATAACTTGCTCTTATACTGATGTATAATTGATTGTGATTTTGATTCCCGTTTAGAGCCTTCCCATCTCCCCCAACGGTATACACCTTTCTAGGCCAAATGTTGCTGGAAGAATAATCTAAAGAGAGTTGCTTTTGGAAAAAAACAAGAGGTGTATGAGGGATGGCTTTATATATATATAGATGGTAGATGAGGAAAATAGAGATAGATGCTTAAAAATTATTCGTCGAAAAAACTAGTCTATATATGAAATATTGGATAGTAATTAGGTTTTGGTTTTGAAATTATATAAGATGTCATTTTATTCTTGAATGCATCTTATGGGAGTCAAACTTGATAGTTAATCCAAACAACCTTGTGGCCGAAGGCATTTTATAAGATGATGTTTCAATCAATATGTTCGGGATGAGATGACAGGTAGAGATGTCAATTTTATTTGGATCCGGCCGATCCGGAAAATCTGAATCTGCCAGTTGCACACAAGGAAAGCGAGAGGGTGCAAATATGGAGTGAGTGAATTGTATTGGGAAATGCATATAGCTGAGGGAAATTCACAATAGAGGGTATCTTTTTGTTATCTTATTTTGAGTAGTTTATGGCATGTGCGCTTGAGTGATTTCTTGTGATCTTTGCACTTTATTTTACAGTAATGGAAGGTTATTTTCCCTTTTGAGTATACACTGAATCTTCTTATTATTGGTGAATTAAGTGTCATTAAACGAAAATAACATGCCTTATAACAAATCAAACACCAAAACCAGAAACAAATCTACACTAACATGCCAACATTAAACATAAACCCTAAACCTTATAGAATGAGAAAAAAAACTGGAAAATTATGGATGATGATTTAAAATGAATCCAAGTCGAGAAGCCTCTCTGTCCTTAAGAACTTATTAGCCTCCGTCTCGGTGCTCTACGGATGCAAAATGGCTAACGTTCTCCTAGGAATTCTTGGATACTTCTTGAGAGGGGGCACTCCTCACACAAGAACATGAACTGGAACAAATGGTGGAAAAACTCTCTCTTGACTCAAAAATGAAATTTATGTGACTCAAGACTTCTAATTTCTGGATGTTTAAGAAAGAACATAAGACTCCCTTATATGGACATGGAAGGGTGCCATGGAGGGCACCCTTTGGTTTGGGGTGTAACCCTCCCAAGGGTTATACCCCTCCTTTAAACCCTTTGGAGCCTATAGGTGTGTTCTTTCAATTAGAGGACATATCCCTACATATTAGTGCCTTTCCCAAAGGCCACTACTCAACGGACATGACCCTCTTTGCATCCATACTATACATATTTAGAGAATTTACTACAATCCCCCACAATTCTCTAAATATTCATGCAGACACTTGAGAGAGTTTCCGTGAATTAAAGCTGCATCGAAATAGGTAGCTGTGGACAACAGAACCTGGGCGACGCCGTTCCTAGGCTCGCGGCCTAGTTTGGGAAGTACTAAATAACATGGAGTCGCCACCCGGTGTGAACCGGGACAAAGATTTAAGGCCGCACTCACCCCTCGCAAGGGAAGACCTCAAACCGTTGGGTTCGGAATGGTCCCTTACTTATGTCACTTGTAATGAAAGGATTTATGTAATAATTTAATCAAGCTTAAGTAACACTTATTTCCAAGAGTATCATGCTTCTAAATTCTCATATGTAAAATAAAACTTATGTACGCATTTCACATATATCTCACATTTAAATTTGCATGCTTAACATATATCAAGATAGCAACGAACATACAACTTTATTTGCATATCACATTCAGGAAAACACAAGCACACATATTAACCATACAAGCACACATATGGGCATTTTTCCAAGCGGTACGTGGAATTGTAGCCCAAGTACCGACCGCACTACACCGTCCATTCGGAATCGGCTACGGAATTTACGTCTGGGTTTCCATCCGATATACCGCAAGAAATAATACTCAAATGTTATCATGACATAAGCATACGAATTGTAATACATTAACACATTTGCATTTATACATGTGGAGATAGCTACTAGGAAAACTATGCATGAAATCTAGTGAAGGGGACTCAGTTCAGTGAGTGCGCGTTCGTGTAGCGTTAATAAATGCGTTCGAACGGAAATGAAACAGAATGCTCACATTCGTATGGCGTTGTTAACGCGTTCGAACGGAAATGGACAGAAGATCACGTTCGTATGGCGTTTGTTAACGCGTTCGAACGGAAATGAAACAGAATGCTCACGTTCGTATGGCGTTTGTTAACGCGTTCGAACGGAAATGAAACAGAATGCTCACGTTCGTATGGCATTTGTTAACGCGTTCGAACGGAAATGAGACCTGATGCATGATAAGGCAAAATGTATGCGCGTTCGAGTTGCGTTCGTAAACGCGTTCGAACGGAACGGACCTGATGATGCATGAAATGGGATGCAATACATAAACACAAAATAAAGGGGCGCGGCGAAGTACTGCCGTAAAGGTGGCATTTTGGGGCTCTTGATCTCTCAAAGAGAGGACCTTTAGACCAACATACTAAGCCCATGCGCGTCACATCACACATACAAAAATAGAACCAATCATATCAACCAAGTATGCCCGATTGAACACATCTTACATCCAATCTGAACACACATCAACCGGCGCGGCAAAGCATCGTGGTAACGGGTTTTAACCCCTCCCCATAAGGGATATTTCATTCCACTTACTAAGCCCATGCGCTTGATTGAACCATGCATAAAAGATAAACTCAATAATATCAAACTAAGTATGCCCGATTGAACGTATCTCGCATCCAACCGAACACACATCAACCGGCGCGGCGAAGTAGTGTCACAAAGGTGGCCTTTTCGGCTCTTTGTCTCCCAAATGGAGGACCTTTGGACTAACTCACTAAGCCCATGCGCTTGATTGAATCATGCATAAATAAACAACATATTGAATTCAAGTAGAGAAAACTAAATAAACAAAAACAACACAACGAAAGAAAGATGGTGCCGTTTACCCAAGCGGTACGTGGAGTTGTGGCCCGAGTACAGATCATATTACCGTCCATTCGGAATCGGCTATGAAATTTATGTCCGGGTTTCCATCCGATATACCGCGAGAGTTGACACATCTCTCATTCATCCAATACCCACAACATATTACATCTCATAATTCATGCATGTTTATTTACTCAAAGACCACAACATGCATTTCAACATGACAATCATACAAGTAATACTAATAAATAATACGGAAAAAGAAAACAAGTGTGAAAGATACCCTCAGGTCTAACCTTTTAAGCCGTCTCTCGGACTCGCGTTTCACGAAGATCGGAAGGGGTAAAGCTCCGTAACTTTTCTGGTCCACTGGTTCAGCGTCCTAGCTCACTGCTTTGCCGTTTTGCTTGCGGTTCGAACTCCGTTCTGCTCCTATTCGGCCTCTGTCTTGCTGCTCACTGCACGGGCCACCTGTTTCAACGTTTTCAATGAACTATTCCAAGTTTGTGTGGGTTCTTAGTGCAGTTGTGTGTGATTGTTTTTAAGATTATCTATGTAGTTTTTTTATGTTACTGTTTTTTTAAGGATTGGGCTGCTGTTTTAAGGTAATCTAGGAGGTTGTTTAGGCATGTTTTAGGGTTCGGCTAAGGGTGAGTTTGGTGTGTTCTGGATTCGGCTGTGGAGGGTGGTTGTAGGTGCTTTGGATTCGGCTATGGAGGGTGGTGGCTTGTGGTGGTTTCTTTGTTTTCTTTCTTGTGTATGTGTGAAGTGTTTTCTCTTTTTTGTTTAGTCTTGGGTGTGTAGAGAGAGTCTAGAGAGATTTCGAGAGAGTTTGGGTGTGAATTATATGTGTCAAGTCGAGGAATGGCTTGGGTTAGGGGTTGTTTATATAGAAGATGTCTAGGGTTTCACCTTGTCTCACAAGGAAGGGATCTCGTTTCCAAATTAGGAGAGATGAGAAAGGTATACACAAGATTGAGGGGGGACAAAATATTTTATTTTAGGAAGTTGTAATATTTAATTTGTGTTGGTTTAGGAATACAAATATTTTATATTGGTAATTATCTTATTAGATTAGGAAGTCAAATATATGATTGGCTTTAATTGGTTATGATTGATTTTAATTAGGCATATCTTCTTTTTAGTTTTGGTAAATATTTTATTTAATTGGTAAATGGTTTAAATATTTCATTTAATGTTTAATGTTTAAATTAATATTTATTTATTTAATTTGGGATGTGTTTTATGGGCTTTGGGGAGCTAAATGGGCTGGGTGTGAGGCTAGCAGCAAAAACCAGATTACCGACACCGTTCGAACGCTCCCTCGAACGCGACACGAACACCCGCAATCTGTTTTCCGTTCGAACGAAGTAGCGAACGCAGCACCAACGAAGATAGTGAGCTTGTTTATTCTGAATTTCCCCTTCCGATATCCGTTTCCCGCTTTCGTGACTCAAAAGGTAGTGCCTCCAAATGAGGCTCATCATCGGGTTTCACATGCGAAAATGTAATGCCTACAGTAGCTTTCGCCTTGAACATTCCTAGTGAATGATAATCGGATTTACTTGGCAAACCAATGACCCATAATCTTGAGTTGTTTTGCCGTTGGTGTAAACCAAGATAATTGCCAACACACATCTTTACTTCGACCATTTCCCGTTCTACGGTTGTGTTCATTTTGGCCATGAACATCGGTCCTGGATTCATCAAGCACTTTAGGGAAGTCAGCCTGTAAAATCCCATGGAAGCAACCTCACTTCTTACTTGAATTAGGTGATCCACTATGAAGATGTAATCTGCCTTTACTCCCATTAGGACTCATCTCCTAATATAGTGATCATTAAAAGCCTTAGCTTATCCTAACCTTGACAGACATCACTCTGCATCATTATCGGAATGGGAAAGAGTACAAAACTCTACAGTTCTTGTTTTGAATTGCACAAAGTTTCAGTTGTCCCTTTTGAACCTAGATCTTGGGATCTCCAGTCAGCTAGGTTGGGTTTCCACAGTGACAATTCTTAATTTATAGGCTTCAAGCTAGGTTGGGAAACCTTGAACCAGTGAACCGGAGGAGTTGCGGAGCATCCACCCTTCCGACGACCGCGTACGGTACTTCCGAGAGTCAACATAAACGGTTAGACCTGAGGGCACTTTTCATATTTATTTTTATTCATCTTTCAATCATTTTAGTTATTTATTTCGTATGAGAGTTGTTCATGGATGCATGTTATGGCTTTGAATAAAATGGAAAATGTTTCGCCTCTTGTGGTATATAGGATGGAAACCCAGACATAAATTCCTAGCCGAATCCGAATGGACGGTAGTGCGGTCTGTACTTGGGATACAATTTCACGTACCACTTGAGCAAACGGCGCATATTTTGTTTTATGTTGTTTGATTCGTTTATTATCTGTTATTTAAATTCTGCATGTTATTTGTTTGTGTGATGATGAGATAAAGCGCATGGGCTTAGTAAGTTGGATTAAAGGTTATCCGTTTCGAGGGGTTAAAATCATTTACCATGATGCTTCGCCGCGCCGGATGACGTGTATTCGGTTGAATGTAAGATGTGTTCAATACAAAGTCCGATATCGTTGTCTTTATTTTATATGCATTATGTCATTAGCGCATGGGCTTAGTAAGTTGGATTAAAGGTCCTCCGTTTCGATGGGTTAAAACCTTTACCATGATGCTTCGCCGCACCGGATGACGTATATTCGGTTGAATGTAAGATGTGTTCAATGGGGTATATAAAGTTCGATATCGTTGTCTTTATTTTATATGCATTATGTCATTAGCGCATGGGCTTAGTAATTCGGATTAAAGGTCCTCCATTTCGAGGGGTTAAATCTTTTACCACGATGCTTTGCCGCGCTGGATGACGTATATTCGGTTGAATGTAAGATGTGTTCAATCCGGTATACAAAATCTGATATCGTTGTCTTTATTTTTATATGTATTATGTTATTAGCGCATGTGCTTAGTAAGTCGGATTAAAGGTCCTCTATTTCAAGAGGTTAAAATCCTTTACCACGATGCTTTGCCGCGCCTTGTAGCCCGTTATTATTTGTTAAGTGTCATTTATTCATCCGTTCACATATGTGTCATTGTTGTTTACTGTATTTTGGGGGTCACTGCTGTAACCCCGTTCGAACGCGTTTCCAAACGCCATACGAATGTGAGCATTCTGTTTCATTCCATTCGAACGTGTTTACGAATGTTACTCGAACGTGAACCTTCTGTTTACCGTTTGAACGCGTTTATGAACGCTACTCGAACATGCATGCATTTGTTTCATTAGGTCTGATCCCGTCCTATTGTGATGGACTAATTTGGAGGACTCGTTGTTTATTCCTGTCACCAAGCGATAAGAGCCTAAGAGGCTAGGGTACTTAAGAGAGCCTCGCTCCACCCTCCCTGTGGGGAATCTACAACGAGAAGTCCATTTGACAGTCAGTCACACACCATAACTCATTGGCACATACCTTAAGGTATAAAAAAGGTGCGCTCACTTGGTCGCTCGAACCCTTGAGTGGGGAGACCTAGTTGTGGGCAATCCTTCGCCAGCGAGAGTCTTTGACTACACTCCCGCAAACCCACACGTAGACTGGGATTGTATGGCCTATAGCAACTATTTCCGTGTGCTTGTGGACCATCCTCATTTGGATGCAGTTGGACTTCTTATCAGAAATGCGAACTTGTTGGGCCATTTAAACTGGGATGAGTTCGTATCGTATGACAATTGGGCCAAAAGCTTCTGAAATGTTGATGGGCCACTCTGTAGAAATTATTTCTGTATGCTTGTGTTTAGGAACGTTGTCGTTTGGATCTAGTCGGACCTTTTGTCATGAGGTATGGGCTTGTTGGGCCATTTAAACTGGGACAAGAACGTATCTTGTGATGATTGGGCTAAAAGCTTATAAAACGCCAATGGGCCATTATGTGTTTATATTTAGGAACATTATCATTTGGATACGGTTGGACTTCTTGCAATGAGATGTGAACTTGTTAGGCCATTTAAACTGGGACGAGTTCACTCATATGACAGTTAGCCCAAAAGCTTCTAAAATGATGATGGGCCGATTTGTGTGAAAATTTTAATGAGTTGATATATTCCTTGTATCGCATGCATCTCATTCATCTCATACACCTCATGCATACATGCATACATGCTAACCCTTGTGTTCTGAAAGCCATCATAGATTCCCGTTGGGTTAGGGAAGAGGGAAGACTCACCAAAAGACCGGTAACAGATATGAGTACATCCGATAACGAGGTATCCCAGATAGATTAGTTGGAAAATAGTTTCGCCAAGATTACCGAACAGTTGCAAGCCTTGACTACTGCCATGGCAAATATGGCTGTACCTCGTGCTGGGGGAAATTCTGAGAATGTGAGGCGTGAGGAGCCTCTAAATGGGTTGGGGGATGATATCCCCACTTTTGATGATGACATGGCAGAATATGCAACGGGCAGAGTGATTGGGTTTCAGGCCGAGATACAGAAACTCCGTGACCAGGTAGAGTCCGTTACCCGTAAGATGAAGGGTAATGATGAAGACTTACTAGATTATGAGATGTTGACCTTCGAAGAACAGCTGCCAGCTCAGTTCAAGATGCCTGATATGGCTAAGTTCAACTGGAATGGGGACCCGAGGGTCCATCTGCGGCAATATGTCTCAATGATGAGTTCAGTGGGCCTATCACAGCGCTAAGTCCAAAAGATGTTTGTGATGTCACTCGAGGGAGCACCTGTAGTATGGTATCACAGCCTTGAGAAAAAGGTTAAAGAAGATTGGAAGGAACTGGCAGATGCATTTCTGAAACAGTATATTACAGACTTGGAGATTGATTTGTCACTCCGTGATTTGGAGAACACTAAGCAGAAGCCGGAAGAAAGCTTCAAGGAGTATGCAGACCGTTGGAGAAGCCAGCTTCTGAAAAATGCAGACTCGGCCCTCTGAGAAGGTTAAAATGATCATCAAGGGCACCAAGCCCTCCATTTATGGCAAGTTGAGGAGAATTACCTCCATGATTGCAGATTTTCGACAGTTGAGGGAAACTGTCATGGATATAGAAGAAGAAGAAGCTGAGAACAGAAAGTTCTATGGCCAGAATAAGAGGACTTTCGGGGGGCATTCTGAGACCAAGCCCGCTGCTGCCGAAGTCGCTGCCATCAGAAACAGACAATTATCCAACCTTGGTAGACCTTTGTCGAAGGTATTTGAAAAGTTGAAGGGACAAGGACACTTAAAACCTTTAGAGCCTAAACCACTTCCAGATCCTATACCACCCAACCTTGACCTAAGCCTGTATTGTCACTTCCATCAGAGGAGAGGCCACGAAACTGACAACTGTACCCGCCTTAGGCATGAAATCCAAAACCTCATTGATGCCCATAAAATACCTGATCCTGAGAAAGAACAACCCAACACACATCGGAACCCCCTACCAAATTACCACTATGTTCCACCACCCACCTATATGATCAACTCTGGCCTACCCGAAAGCTTCATCCTCCAAGCTCTCAACCACCCAGCTTCTTCCATGAGGAAAGAGGATGAAAGCAGTGAAGAACCATAGGCCAAGGAAGAAGGCAATGAAACTATTCTTTCTGGTTTATTTTCTGCATTTTTAATAAAGACATCGACTTCGTCTACTTGTTTTGAACCTTTTCCTGAATAATGATAAAGACATCCATTTCGCCTACTTGTCTAAGTCCTTTCAACCTGCATGACATGAGTATATTTGAAAAAAGCATTCAACCCTAATACCATGATATTCAGCGACACCCAGAACACGGGGGATTCCCGAAAGAAGCAAGTAGAAAAGACAGAATAACCGTTCAGTAATAAGAAATGAGGCAGTGAGGCTGTCAGACTTGGAAGGAAATGAGCTCACCAAGCCGATCAATGTGGATAGATTGAAACAGTACTTTCCCTAAGGAATAGAAGAATGGTCATCAAGGGAATTGGTGGAAGACCTAACTCAACGGGATGGGAAACTCATTCACGCATGCATGCATACACGTAACATATTTTGCATTCCTTTTTGTGTTTTGTGTTCACAGGTTTTGAATAAGAAATAGAGAAAGCGGCAAATGAAAGCCAATCAGAAGCATCAATATGACATCAGCGGTTTGGGGACGAGTCCAAGGGTTGAGGCCCATATCAGTATCAGTTTGGGGTGAGGCCCATATCAGTATCAGTCTGGGGGCGAGGCCCATATCAGTATCAGTCTGGGGGCGAGGCCCATATCAGTATCAGTCTGGGGCGAGGCCCATATCAGTATCAGTCTGGGGGCGAGGCCCATATCAGTATCAGTTTAGGGCGAGGCCCATATCAATATCAGTTTGGGATAAGGCCTATATCAGTATCAGTTTGGGGCGAGGCCCATATCAGTATCAGTCTGGGGGTGAGGCCCATATCAGTATCAGTTTGGGGCGAGGCCCATATCAGTATCAGTTTGGGGCGAGGCCCATATCAGTATCAGTTTGGGGCGAGGCCCATATCAGTATTAGTCTGGGGCGAGGCCCATATCAGTATCAGTCTGGGGCGAGGCCCATATCAGTATCAGTCTGGGGCGAGGCCCATATCAGTATCAGTCTGGGGCGAGGCCCATATCAGTATCAGTCTGGGAGCGAGGCCCATATCAGTATCAGTTTGGGGCGAGGCCCATATCAGTATCAGTTAGGGGCGAGTCCCATATCAGTATCAGTTAGGGGCGAGGCTCATATCAGTATCAGTCTGGGGGCTAGGCCCACATCAGTATCAGTTTGGGGTGAGGCCTATATCAGTATCAGTCTGGGGGCGAGGCCCATATCAATATCTATTTGGGGGTCGAGGCCCGCATCAGCATCAGTTTGGGGATGAGTCCCAGGGTCGAGGCCCACATCGGTATCATTTTGGGGATGAATCCCAAGGTCGAGGCCCACATCAGTATCAGTTTGAGGATGAGTATCAGGGCCGAGGCCTACATCAGTATCAGTTTGAGGATGAGTCTCAGGGCCGAGGCCTACATCAGTATCAGTTTGGCGATGATTCCTAGGGTCGAGGCCCACAACAACATCAGTTTTGGGGATGAGTCCCAGGATCGAGGCCCACATCAGCATCAGTTTGGGGATGAGTCCCGAGGGTCGAGGCCCACATCCACATCAGCATCATGCATCCATGCATACATGTATACATATCACATACATACAATTTTTATTTTGTTCGCAGGATTGTAGCGGTAAAGACCATCTCATCAAGTAATGATTCAAAAATGAGCCACCTCTCATCAAGCAACAGATGCCGAAAATGGCGCTCCAAAATGGAGCTGTAGGCATTGCATTTTTGCATATCAGCCCGATGATGAGTCTCGTATGGAGACAACTACCCCTTTAGTCATGAAAGCCGCGGGAAACAGATGTTGGAATGGTAAAGTTGGAAAATAGAATTTTGTTGGATTTTATCTGAGTTGTTTAGCTTCGGCTGCTTGTTGGACTTCCGTTTCGAAGCTTATCTTAGGCCCAAGACCCCATAAACCATTTACCAAACAAAAGACCAAACCCAAAATACCCAAGCCCACCAGGTCAAACCAAGTCAATGCCCAAAGATGTGATTCACGCCCATATGCTCCTTATTTAGGTAAATAGATATTTAATCACATGTTCAAATCAAATAAAATCCTTACCTAAATAAAAGAAATCAAATCAAATCCCTACCAAATCAAATCCAATCACAAATCCAAATTAGGAGATCTATTCCTTATTAGAAACCAATTAGGAGATTCTCTCCTACTCAAATTAGGAAAGTCTTCTCTCTTTGCCTATAAAAAGAGGCCTTCACTCCCATTCACAAGCCTGGCACATATACATCCCTCTCACACGCCTAAAGCACTCTCTTAAGCCTCCATTGCACGCCCAAGCAGCCCCCTGAAGCCTCCATTGCCGCACCTTCAAGATCCAATAGCCTCCATTGCCGCACCTTCCCTCCATCATCAACACCCTTCAAGCCCAAGCCCTAAACTTAACCCTCCATTGCCGAGTTCCAGCCCCCATTCACAGCCCTAAAACACCCTCAAATAAACCTTATTCACAGCCCTAAAGTCGCACTAAACACCCTCCAAACACAGCCCCATTCGCAGCCCCAAAACAGTCCCTGAAAACGCCCCCACTGCACCAGTGAACTGCCGCATCTTCACCTTCTGTTCTGGTCAGTTTTGGCTGCGGCTTTAGCCAGAAAAATAGACCTAAAATCACCTAGAAAACCCCCCAAAAACCTCCATAAAGTTTCCCTAAAAAATCCCCACAAACGCACCTCCCTAAGCCTTCAAAATCACCCAAAACAGTCCGCTAAACCATCAAGACAGTGACCTGAAACGTAGCAGCGAAACAGCAGCGAAACGGACTTGAAACAGCAGCCCGAACAGCAAAACATCAAGGAAAGACGTGAGTTGGTGAACTAAAAGAGTAGCGGATCATTCACCCTTCCAACGGACGTGTAACGCCCTTTCTTAGACGACAAAAGAGGTTAGACCTGAGGGCACCTTTCTACTTATCTTCTTTATTGTCGTTTTATTTATTTTGATATATAATTGCATGAGAGTCGTTTGAAGCATGATGTGATTGTTAGATGAGCGGGATATGTGTTCTCTTTTGTGGTATATCGGATGGAAACCCGGACGTAAATTCCATAGCCGACTCCGAATGGACGGTAGTATGGTCTGCACTCGGGATACAATGCCACGTACCACTTAAGATACACGTATATCGTCTCATCCTAATTTGTATTTGAGCATGTTATAGTCTTTAGGTTATATGTTTATTATTTAAAGCATGGTTTAATTTAGTTTGTTATTTATTTGTTAAAGCATGTTTAGGTTGTTCATTATGCATGTTCTTAGTTTATGATGCGTTTGGGTAATGATTTATACATGTTGGTTTAATGGTTCAATAGGCTTGTTGTGTTACATTGCGTGAAATTATTGGATGAAAGCATGTTAGATCTAAGAACCCTTGAGCATGAATGATGAATAGATTCGGTTAGTTTATTGCACAAATTATATCATCACAAGTGACATAAGTAAGGGACCATTCCGAACCCAACGGTTTGAGGTCTTCCCTTGCGAGGGGTGAGTGCGGCCTTAAATCTTTGTCCCGGTTCACACCGGTGGCGACTCCATGTTATTTCATACTTCCCAACTAGGCCGCGAGCCTAGAAAAATGTCGCCCAAGTTCTGTGTCCTACAGTCTGGCGACTCCACTGGGATATTTTGAATCAGTCTCGAAATCATGTCTTGTGATGTGTATAATTTGTGCATTAGTTGACCATTTCTATAGTGGGTTGAGCGGGTTAATCAAATGCTTTGTTGAAGCTAGGTGATGGTTGGGTGTCTTCCTTCACTCATTACCCTTCGAGGAAAAGCTGTGAAGACACCTAGATAACCATTACTTGTAGCTCGTTGTGACAGACTAGTTTGGAGGACTCGTTGTTTATTCCTGACACCAAGCGATAAGAGCCTAAGGGGCTTGGGTACTTAAGAGAGCCTCGCTCCACCCTCCCTCTGGGGAATCTACAACGGGAAATCCATTCGACAGTTAGTCACACACTGTAACTCGTTGGCACGTACCGTAAGGTATAAAAAAGGTGCACTCACTTGGTCGCTTGAACCCTTGAGTGGGGAGTCCTAGTTGTGGGTAACCCTTCGTCAAATGAGAGCCTTTGTCCACACTCCTGTAAACCCACATGTGAACCATAGTTGTATGACCTATAGGAGCCACCCTTTATGTTTTTGATAACCCCATGCATATTGTGTCTCATACATCACATGCATCTCATGCATACATGCATCAAGTTAACCCTCGTGTCTTAAGAGCCATCATAGATATCTGTTGGGTTAGTGGAAAAAGAAGACTTGTCAAAGAAGAGTTTAGCAAACATGGATATCGTGGAAAAGGAAACCGAGGAACAGAGAACTTTACTGCAATGATAGAAAGACCATTGGGGGCCTTTTAAAAAAAAGAGAAAAAAAAAAAAAAGAAAAGAAAAAAAAAAAAAAAAAAAAAAAAAAAAAAAAAAAAGAAAAAAAAAAAAAAGAAAAAAAAAAAAAAGAAAAAGAGAAAAAAAAAAAAAAATTGTTGTTTGTTTTTAGTCTTTGATAGTTAGACATAAGTCCGATGATGAAATTGATTGGTTTAGGGAGAAACCTTAGAAACGATAAACCCTTGACGTGCTTTTATCTGATAATTTGAGTAATTGATCTATGTTAGACTCATAAGCACTTGATTATAGGTTCTTAGCGGTGAAAACCTGAGTAGTTAGCAAAATGACTAGTTGAAGAAATTGTAGGTCGGTGAATGACCGTTCGCCTAAATGTCTATCCTAATTTGCTTGTGCTATGATGTGTGGTATGGTTGAAAATAAAGAAAAGTCTCAAAAGAAAAGAATTGAACCACCTATAACCAATAAGCGTGAAGCTACCCATGGGCGAGTATTATGACCATTATGAGGAGAAATGCTACCTTAAAGGGTAGGTGTGTTGAAAAAAAAAAGAGAAAAAGAAAAAAAGAAAAAAGAAGTTCAAAATGAAAAGAAAAAAAGAAAGAGATAAAAGAGAAAGAAAATCATACCACATTGAGCACAAAAAAAGAAGCAATTGCAGGCATAATTGAGACATCTAGGTTGGTTTGACCCATCGATCCCGATTATTGACGAAATCATTGAGTAAGCTTACCTAAGGATTAAGCTGTGAAATAACCTTTGCACACACACACTTTGAGTCTGGCATAGATCACTTGTTCAAAGACTTGGATTTGAGTTGCATCGAATGTTTTGAAGGTTCTCTGGTTTCATTACTGAGTATTCTTTGAGGACAATGATATGTATAACTATTGGGACTATTTCGTAGCATGTGATATAGTATGATATGGAAGGCCCCACCATGTGGTTCATCTTGACCAAGTACAAACAGCGGAGAGCAGAAAGCTAAACCAAGACTAGGGGGGACTAGTCTACTACATCGTGAATCAGGGACATAACAAGATATTGAGTCATGAGATCAGAGAGAAGACTGAGCAATCACCTAGAGAACTAATAGAAGACCTAATCCAATGGAATAGGAAATTCATTCATGCATGCATGCATACACGTAACATATTTTGCATTCTTTTGTGTTTGTTTCGTTTTGTATTCACAAGTTTCAAAGAAGAAAAAGAGAAAGCGGCAAAGATAAGCCAACCAGAATCAGCAACATATGAGTAGTAGTTTTGGGGATGAGTCCCGGGGTTGAGGCCCACATCAGTATCAGTTTGGGGTGAGGCCCACATCAGTATCAGCTTGGGGCGAGGCCCACATCAGTATCAGTTTTGGGGCGAGGCCCACGTCAGTATCAGTTTTGGGGCGAGGCCCACATCAGTATCAGTTTGGGGTGAGGCCCACATCAGTTTGGGGCGAGGCCCACGTCAGTATCAGTTTTGGGGCGAGGCCCACATCAGTTTGGGGCGAGGCCCACATCAGTATCAACTCAGGGTCGAGGCCCACCTTATCAGCAGTTTGGGGAATGAATCCCAGGGTCGAGGCCCACGTCATTGGAATTTAGAATGAATTCGGGAATGAATCCTAGGGTCGAGGCCCATATCAACAGAGTCTTGGAATGAATCCGGGAATGGATCCCAAGGTCGAGGCCTACATTATCATCAAGTTTCAGGATTGAATCCCATGGGGCGAGGCCTGTATTATAAGTAGTTTTCGAGAATAAATCCCAGAGGGTCGAGGCCCACATTATCATCAGTTTTGGGGATGAATCCCAGGGTCAAGGCCCATGTCAGTATTAGTTTGAGGGCGAGGCCCACAACAGTATCAGTTTTGGGGCGAGGCCCACGTCAGTATCAGTTTTGGGGCGAGGCCTACATCAGTATCAGTCTAGGGGAGAGGCCCACATCAGTATCAGTTTGGGGTGAGGCCCACATCAGTATCAACTCACGGTCGAGGCCCACCTTCTCAGCAGTTTGGGGAATAAATCCCAGGGTCGAGGCCCACATCGTCAGAGTTTCGGGAATGAATCCCAGGGCCGAGGCCCACGTCTTCAGAATTTGGTCGAGGCCCACGTCATCAGAATTTGGAATGAATCCCAGGGCCGAGGCCCACGTCGTTAGAATTTGGAATGAATCCAGGGAATGAATCCCAGGGCCGTGGCCCACATCTTCAGAATTTGGAATGAATCTCAGGGCCGAGGCCCACATCAGCATCAGTTTAGGGCGAGGCCCACATCAGCATCAGTTTAGGGCGAGGCCCACATCATTATCTGCATCAGTTTTGCCGGGTATGGCACTCCGGGTATGAAGACATCAGATCAATTCTGCCAGATATAGCATTCTGGGGGCGAGGCCCACATAGCATCAAATCAGTTTCTGCCGGGTATGGCATTCTGGGGGGAAGGCCCACATAGCATCAGATCAGTTTTTTCCGGGCATGGCATTCTGGGGGCGAGGCCCGCATCACATCAGATCAGTTCTGCCGAGAATGACACTCCGAGAATGGAGATATAGTCCGGGAATGGACAGCTCGGGAATGAGCATGCCGGGAATGGCACGCCGGGAATGGCACTCCGAGAATGGAGACATAGTCCGGGAATGGACAGCTCGGGAATGATCACGCCGGGAATGGCACGCCGGGAATGGCACGCCAGGAATGGCACGCCAGAAATGGCACTCCGAGAATGGAGACATAGTCCGGGAATGGACAGTCTGGGAATGGACAGCTCGGGAATGAGCACGCCGGGAATGGCACGCCGGGAATGGCACGCCGGGAATGGCACTCCGAGAATGGAGATATAGTCCGGGAATGGACAGCTCGAGAATGAGCACGCCGGGAATGGCACTCCGGGAATGGAGATCGGTTCGGGAATGGACCACAACACGGTGACAGTTCGGGAATGGACTTCATCACATCATATCACAGCAACACTCCGGGAATGGAGATCGGTTCGGGAATGGACCACAACACGGTGACAGTTCGGGAATGGACTTCATCACATCATATCACAGCAACACTCCGGGAATGGAGATCGGTTCGGGAATGGACCACAAAACGGTGACAGTTCAGGAATGGACTTCATCACATCATATCACAGCAACACTCCGGGAATGGAGATCGGTTCGGGAATGGACCACAACACGGTGATAGTTCGGGAATGGACTTCATCACACAGCAACACTCCGGGAATGGAGATCGGTTCGGGAATGGACCATAACACGGTGACAGTTCGGGAATGGACTTCATCACATCATATCACAGCAACACTCCGGGAATGGAGATCGGTTCGAGAATGGACCACAACACGGTGACAGTTCGGGAATGGACTTCATCAAATCACATCACAGCAACACTCCGGGAATGAAGATCGGTTCGGGAATAGACCACAACACGGTGACAGTTCGGGAATGGACTTCATCACATCAACTCAACACAGCACGGCAAGCCAAGTGGCAGCTGGCGAGCCAGGTAAGTAAAAATGCATTGCACGTACTTTGATAGGATTGTCATTGTCACACACTGCACAAGTCCCATCAAAATGGGGGCGACTGTAGGAATTACATTTTTGCATATCAGCCCGGTGATGAGTCTCGTATGGAGACAACTACCCCTTTAGTCATGAAAGCCGCGGGAAACAGATGTTGGAAGGGTAAAGTTGGAAAATAGAATTTTGTTGTATTTTATCTGAGTTGTTTAGCTTCGGCTGCTTGTTGGACTTCCGTTTCGAAGCTTATCTTAGGCCCAAGACCCCATAAACCATTTACCAAACACAAGACCAAACCCAAAATACCCAAGCCCACCAAGTCAAACCAAGTCAATGCCCAAAGATGTGATTCACGCACATATGCTCCATATTTAGGTAAATATATATTTAATCACATGTTCAAATCAAATAAAATCCTTACCTAAATAAAAGAAATCAAATCAAATCCCTACCAAATCAAATCCAATCACAAATCCAAATTAGGAGATCTATTCCTTATTAGAAACCAATTAGGAGATTCTCTCCTACTCAAATTAGGAAAGTCTTCTCTCTTTACCTATAAAAAGAGGCCTTCACTCCCATTCACAAGCCTAGCACATATACATCCCTCTCACACGCTTAAAGCACTCTCTTAAGCCTCCTTGCACGCCCAAGCAGCCCCCTGAAGCCTCCATTGCCGCACCTTCAAGATCCAATAGCCTCCATTGCCGCACCTTCCCTCCATCATCAACACCCTTCAAGCCCAAGCCCTAAACTTAACCCTCCATTGCCGAGTTCCAGCCCCCATTCACAGCCCTAAAACACCCTCAAATAAACCTTATTCACAGCCCTAAAGTCGCACTAAACACCCTCCAAACACAGCCCCATTCGCAGCCCCAAAACAGTCCCTGAAAACGCCCCCACTGCACCAGTGAACTGCCGCATCTTCACCTTCTGTTCTGGTCCGTTTTGGCTGCGGCTTTAGCCAGCAAAATAGACCTAAAATCACCTAGAAAACCCCCCAAAAACCTCCATAAAGTTTCCCTAAAAAATCCCCACAAACGCACCTCCATAAGCCTTCAAAATCACCCAAAACAGTCCGCTAAACCATCAAGACAGTGACCTGAAACGTAGCAGCGAAACAGCAGCGAAACGGACTTGAAACAGCAGCCCGAACAGCAAAACATCAAGGAAAGACGTTGAGTTGGTGAACTAAAAGAGTAGCGGATCATTCACCCTTCCAACGGACGTGTAACGCCCTTTCTTAGACGACAAAAGATGTTAGACCTGAGGGCACCTTTCTACTTATCTTCTTTATTGTCGTTTTATTTATTTTGATATATAATTGCATGAGAGTCGTTTGAAGCATGATGTGATTGTTAGATGAGCGGGATATGTGTTCTCTTTTGTGGTATATCGGATGGAAACCCGGACGTAAATTCCATAGCCGACTCCGAATGGACGGTAGTATGGTCTGCACTCGGGATACAATGCCACGTACCACTTAAGATACACGTATCTCGTCTCATCCTAATTTGTATTTGAGCATGTTATAGTCTTTAGGTTATATGTTTATTATTTAAAGCATGGTTGAATTTAGTTTGTTATTTATTTGTTAAAGCATGTTTAGGTTGTTCATTATGCATGTTCTTAGTTTATGATGCGTTTGGGTAATGATTTATACATGTTGGTTTAATGGTTCAATAAGCTTGTTGTGTTACATTGCGTGAAATTATTGGGATGAAAGCATGTTAGATCTAAGAACCCTTGAGCATGAATGATGAATAGATTCGGTTAGTTTATTGCACAAATTATATCATCACAAGTGACATAAGTAAGGGACCATTCCGAACCCAACGGTTTGAGGTCTTCCCTTGCGAGGGGTGAGTGCGGCCTTAAATCTTTGTCCCGGTTCACACCGGGTGGCGACTCCATGTTATTTCATACTTCCCAACTAGGCCGCGAGCCTAGAAAAACGTCGCCCAAGTTCTGTGTCCTACAGGAGCACACACAACAGATGCCGAAAATGGCGCTCCAAAATGGAGCACACACACAACAGATGCCGAAAATGGTGCTCCAAAATGGAGCACACACAACAGATGCCAAAAATGGCACTCCAAAATGGAGCACACACAACAAATGTCAAAAATGGCGCTCCAAAAATGGAGCACGGTTCGGGAATGAACCAGGGGTCGCAACACCTCACTACCAAATCAACTCAACTCAACACATGGCAAGTCAAGTGGCAGCTGGCAAGCCAGGTAAGTAAAAATGCATTGCATAACTTTGATAGGATTGTCACTGCTACACATTACACAAGTCCCATCAAAGTTGTGGCGACTGTAGGCACTACATTTTTGCATATAAGTCCCTATGATGAGTCTCATTTGGAGACACTACTTTTTAAGTCACGGAAGTCGTGGGAAACAGACGTCGGAATTGGAAATTCAGAATAAGTATGTCATCAGATTCATTTCACAAGTTCACTGTTTTCGTTCGTGCTGCGTTCGTGACCACGTTCGAACGTCAAACAGATTGCGAGCGTTCGTGTAGCGTTCGAATCGGCGTTCGAACGGTGTCGGTAATTCTGGTTTTGCTGCTAGCCTCACACCCAAGCCCAATTAGCCCACCAAAGCCCATAAAACACATCCCAATTAATAAAACACATATTTAACACATGGGGAATTAAATAAAATCTAAAAATCATATACCAAATTAAAATAAATATCAAATAAAATCGTGCCTAATTAAAGTCAATCAAGATTATTATATACCAAACTAAACAAATTGTATGCCTAATCAAAACAAATTAAATATATTAACTTCCTAATTAACCAAATTTTGTCCCCCAATAAATCTTTGATTTTCCTTGTTTAACACCAAATCATATCCTCCTTTTATGCACCAAATCCCTTCCTTGTCAAGCAAGGATTCACCCATCCCATTTGCCTATAAAAAAACAAAGCTATTCCAACCCTTGAACCCTCCTCACTTTTTCACGCATATACAGTAAAAAAAGAGCTCTCAATTCACGCCTAAGACAATAACAAGAAGCAAGAAATTTCTCTTCCCCTCCTCCCTCTACATCACTGAAACTGATCACCCTAAACAACCCTTACATTAACCGAAAATCACCCTTGGAATAACCCTTACATTAATCGAAAATCACACCCGCATACAGTAGCCTAAACACCTTAAATTAGCCCCCAAATCACCTAAAACAGTAGCCTAAAAATGAAGCAAACAGCCGCCAAAAATGCAACAAATAGTGACCAAAATACAGCAGCAAAACAGCAGCAAAACAGTAGCGGAACGGAGGGAAAACAGCAGCCTGAACAGTGAAGCAGCGAAGGGAAACCTTGAACCAGTGAACCGGAGGAGTTGCGGAGCATCCACTCTTCCGACGACCGCTTACGGTACTTTCGAGAGTTGACATAAAAGGTTAAACCTTAGGGCACTCTTCGTATTTATTTTTATTCATCTTTCAATCGTTTTAGTTATTTATTTCGTATGAGAGTCGTTCATGGATGCATGTTGCGGTTTTGAATAAAATGGAAAATGTGTCGCCTCTTGTGGTATATAGGATGGAAACCCAGACATAAATTCCGTAGCCGAATCCGAATGGATGGTAGTGCGGTCTGTACTTGGGATACAACTCCACGTACCACTTGAGCAAACGGCACATATTTTGTTTTATGTTGTTTGATTCGTTTATTATCCGTTATTTAAATTCTGCATGTTATTTTTTTGTGTGATGATGAGATAAAGCGCATGGGCTTAGTAAGTTGGATTAAAGGTCCTCCGTTTCGAGGGGTTAAAATCATTTACCACGATGCTTCGCCGCGCCGGATGATGTGTATTCGGTTGAATGTAAGATGTGTTCAATCGGATATACAAAGTCCGATATCGTTGTCTTTATTTTATATGCATTATGTCATTAGCGCATGGGCTTAGTAAGTTGGATTAAAGGTCCTCCGTTTCGAGGGGTTAAAACCCTTTACCACGATGCTTCACCGTGCCGGATGACGTATATTCGGTTGAATGTAAGATGTGTTCAATCGGGTATACAAAGTCCGATATCATTGTCTTTATTTTATATGCATTATGTCATTAGCGCATGGGCTTAGTAAGTCGGATTAAAGGTCCTCCATTTCGAGGGGTTAATCCTTTACCACGATGCTTCACCGCGCTGGATGAAGTATATTCGGCTGAATGTAAGATGTGTTCAATCGGGAATACAAAGTCCGATATCGTTGTCTTTATTTTTATATGTATTATGTTATTAGCGCATGGGCATAGTAAGTCGGATTAAAGGTCCTCTATTTCGAGAGGTTAAAATCATTTACCACGATGCTTTGTCGTGCCTTGTAGCCCGTTATTATTTATTAGGTGTCATCTATTCATCCATTCACATATGTGTCATTGTTGTTTACTGCATTTTGGGGGTCACTACTGTAACCATGTTCGAACGCGTTTCCGAACGCCATACGAACGTGAGCATTCTGTTTCATTTCTATTCGAACGCATTTACGAACGCTACTCGAACGTGAACCTTCTGTTTACCATTTGAACGCGTTTATGAACGCTACTCGAACATGCATGCATTTGTTTCATTAGGTCTGATCCCGTTCGAACGCGTTATCAAACGCCACACGAACGAGAACCTTCTGTTTACCGTTCGAATGCGTTTTCGAATGCTACACAAACGTGCATACACTGAACTGAGTCCTCTTCATCATATTTTATGCATAATTGCCCCTATTGGTTATCCCTTCGTATTACGAACCTGATTGCTTCTCTTTAATATGCATGCTTGTATAATTATTGCATGTTTGCCCTTCCATGATTATCAATGCAATGCGTTTGTGAAATTATGCGTTTGCCATCATTCTGATTCAGTTTTATGCATACGAATTCGGAAATAGATTATATGCAAATAGGTTGTATGCAAATATAAAAATGTGTTACAAGTGAACTTAGATGAACTTTTGATGTATGCATGCGAACTTAAGAGTAAAATTATCCTTGGAAATATGTTGCTTAGGCTTGGTTAGATTATTGCACAAATCATTTTATTACAAGTGGCATAAGTAAGAGACCATTCAGAACCCAATGGTTTGAGGTCTTCCCTTGCGAGGGGTGAGTGCGGCCTTAAATATTTATCCCGGTTCACACCGGGTGGCGACTCCATTATTCTCCGGTTTAGTCCCCCGCGGGCTACTCCGTACTCCCAACTAGACCGCGAGCCTGGAACAGCATGCGTCGCCCAGTTTCTGTGTTCCCACATTATGTATATATGATATGCTCTTATTTTTCTTCGTACTCTATATGTATGAGTGTGTGTGATAAGAACTCTTAGTATATCTTGTGCTTGCATTTCACATACACGATTTTATTATTGTTAAGGCTTGGTCGCATGTATGAGTTTTTGGACGGACAATCTAATATCTACTATAATTTTCTCACTAAATAGTATGACCTTTGACTAGATTACCTTGTGCTATCCCCTTGTAAAAGTAAAAAAAAAATAAAAAATAAATAAAAATTTTACACGAGTCTCAAATACAAAAGAGCCAATGAGCCAAATTCAAAATATAAGGGAAAAAACTCTTCACTCGAAAGAGTATTTATTTATGAGCTCATTATATTTATGGGAAATTTTTATGGAATGCAACCAATGTTGCTTATTCTCAGGTGCTAGTGGTGATGGGTTTAAACATTTATTTTTTGGACTTGGTGTGTCAAGAGATGGGATTTCTTTGGCTATGTCACACTTATAAAATAAGATCTTAAGTCTTGATTTGTTGTGCACTTATTTTTCACGCAAGTACTTGCTATGCTTTGGTGTTTATTTCATATACATGTGTGTAGTAATCATCAAAATCTAAAGTGATGCATATTATTTCATGTCATGAACAGCTGAATATTGATTGGGTATCATTGTACTTGCTTGAAGTGTTGGTTCAGTCAATTTTGTTGATTTTTATTTTTACCTCATTGTGTGTTTGTGTATGCTTCAAGTTTCTGCATACATATTTTCTTTACATATTTATGAGTGTTTACTTCCCGTATGATTTTGTACTAACTTAGTAAAGCTGTTAGTGAGGGGGAGTAGGTCCTGTTTGCATATACTCTTGCATGTGTTATTTATCCCGGTACCTTCACCATTTTTCATTTCGTGACAAAAATGGGGAGAGTAATATATGGGAGAGTAGTAGTATATAGGAGTCATAATATATCTATTTGACTGGTATTTGGAAAATAGAGAGTACGATATCTACTATTTAAGTATACATGCATGAGTTTTATCGCTGCTTTATCTGTTCTTTATAATTCATGTGATTTTCACGGTATATTCTTATTTATGGATGTTTCAGATAAGCAGGTATTGGTGAGGTGGCACTGATTTCAAGACTACTTGGTTAGGTATTAGATCGAGTGTTATTGTAATAAATCACTGTCTTGATGGTTGGCAGTTGGCTATTTTCATTTTTGGGTCTTTTACCGTAGTCTTTGTATTAGGTAGAATTTTGTAATGAAATGCCAAATAGGGAGATTTTTAGTTCCATTTTTATTGGCAATGTCCATAACAAAACAAGTTTAATTGAGTTGTAATGAGTCTTGAAGATCTCGGAGTAATTGGAAAAGTATTTGGATAAAATCTGATGGAGTTATCCGAGCGATGTTCACTATTTTGTGTATTCCAGACAATTCAGAAATCACATTGACCTGAGGTCAGTTGCATTGGAAAGTAGACTCGAAGACGATCATGTACATATAAGGATGCATGATTTAGCCAAAGGACGAGAACGTTTCAAGCGTTTTAAGTTGCCTTGAAAACCAATCTGTGATCCGCGTTCGTGTGGCATTTGTATTTGCGTTTGAACGTTTTGAGGCATAAAATTTACATTTGAGTTGCGTTTGAAGTGCGTTCGAACGTCCCTACGTAAGTAGGTTATTTTAGACACGTTTTAAAGCCAAAATAGTACTAGGAAATCATTTCCTTTGCCCTACCTATATAAACAAACATTGAGCCACCTTCACAAATGTTGGAAACACAATATCTTGAGCCTAAAAACCTTCATAGTTTTTCAACCATATTTTTTCTCACCTTGAAGAATATTTTCAATCTCTTGTCTTATTTGTTTTGGTGAGTTCTTTCTTTGATTTACCATGAACACAAACAATCCTAATTTTCTAAACCTTCAGAGTTCTCAAGGAGGATGATTGGTAGTCGGAGTTCCGTTGTTCAGAGTTACAGTGCTGATCCACTCAGATACTTCAGAGGTTCTGAAGAAAATCGTGGGGTAGGGCTCGATGAGTTCTTCGAGTTCTTGTAGTCTACAGGTACTAAAGTCGGTAGAGTTACCGCCATAGGTCTTTTACCATCAGTGTAAGTTTTTCTCATATAGTGGATTTTGGGCTGGTAGCCGAGATACTCGGAGTGGTTTTTTACTCGCACGAGTTTTCCACTTCATCACCAAAATTATTGTGTTGATTTGTGGTGTTGATTTTATTTACAGCTTGATCTTGTATCATTAATTTGATATTTGAGATTATATTATAATTGCATAGAATAAGGGTGCTTATTGGGAAATCCATAATAACAATAATTATGACTTGTCTTGATTATTATGTTAAATTCCACATAGGGTCAGAACCTTAGGTAGTCACGAACTTTCAAAAATCACTTGAGAAATTACTTGTACTGCTATTGAGAGAGAATTTGTTTGTGTTTATTACAGAGAGAGAGAGACAATAGAGTGAATCGGGGAAAAATAAGAGATTTTTTCCATATAGGGTTTTTACCGACAGAATTAATTCAGTCGGTAAAGTAGTTTTTGGTCAGAAATACACTAGTAATGACGTCATTTCTAAGTGCTTAATTGGTGTTTGGCGTCTTATTTTATCGACCGAATTTAAGTTGGTCCGTAATTACTGACCAAACTATTCGGTCGGAATATATACCGACGATATATATTTATTTTTTTATAATTTTATTTTAATTAATTGTATATTACTGACCGAACAATAATCGATCGGTAAAAATTACAGATGACCGACCGATATTTTTGGTCAGTAATAGAAATATATTTACCGAAAAATGGGATTGAGATCATTTTGAAGTAGTCATTTTGTAGATTACCTTAAAGTGTAGAAATATATTTTCAACTGCAGTTACTCATTTTAACTTATATATACAACATAGTTATTTAATTTATCAAAATTTTGATAGAGTTTCCTCTATAACTATAATCTTCCAAAAATTTTATTTACACTAAACAAACACTTCAAATAAACCCTACATATGTATTGCAGAACTTGTGCCTTTCCAAACTCCATTTTAGGCCCAACCATCAATCACAACACAAACACACAAAAATAGTAAAAAGATAGATGACCAAAATAATCTCCATCCATGTTGTTTCTCAAATTTCTAAATTTTAAAAGAACTCCCGCTTATGTTAAATTTATTCTCAAGATTATTCCCTTATATATTTTAACTATATGTATGTTTATAAAATTAGAAATTGAGTGTGACGTCCCAAAATGTGATGTGCCTCATTTGAGGCACTGTGTCAGAGCCTTAAATGAGGCATTATTGAGGCACTGTTACAGTGCCTCATAAAAATAAGAAAAAATAATAAAAAAAATAAGCAATAACAATCAATAATAAAATCATATAGAAACAAGCAATAAAAAAAAAAAAAAGTAAAACTGTTACAGCGCCTCAAACAAAATCACAGAGAAACAAGTAATAACAAAAAATGAGAAGAAAAATAAGAACAAATTGCGACACAAAATCACATGAGAAATTGTTTGTGCTACTGCTGAGAGAGAGTGTGTGTGTGTTCGTTGTAGAGAGAGACCAGAGAGTGAATCGGGGAAGAAGAGATTTTTTTTATATACAGTTTAATTCGATCGTTAAAGTAGTTTTTGGTCAGTAGTACACTAGTAATGGCGCCATATCTTGGCACTCAATTGGTGTTTGGCTCCTTATTTTACAAATTGAATTTAAGTCGATCGGTAACTACCGACCAAAATATTCGATCAGAATATATATCATCGGTATATATTTATTTTTGTATAATTTTATTTAAGTTAAATGTATATTACCGACCGAACAATAATCAATCGGTAAAAATTACATATGACTGAACGATAATTTCGGTCAGTAATAGAAATGTTTTTACCGAAAAATAGGATTGAGATCATTTTGAAGTAGTCATTTTATAGATTACCTTAAACTGCAGAAATACATTTTCAACAGCAGTTACTCATTTTAATTTATATATACAACATAGCTATTTAATTTACCAAAATTTTGACAGAGTTCCCTGTATAACTATGATCATCCAAAAACAATTTTACACTAAACAAACACTTCAAATAAACCCTACATATGTATTGCAGAACTTGTGCCTTTCCAAACTCCCGTTTAGGCCCAACCACCAATCACAACACAAACACACAAAAATAGTAAAAAGATAGATTACTAAAACAATCTCCATCCATGATGTTTCTCAAAGTTTCTAAATTTTAAATGAACTTCCAATTATTTTAAATTTATTCTCAAGATTATTCCCTTATATATTTTAACTCCATGTATGTTTATAAAATTAGAAATTGAGCGTGGCGTGCCTCATAAAGTAAGAAAAAAAAAAGAAAAAAAAAAGCAATAACAATCAATAATAAAATCACATAGAAACAAGCAATGACAAAAAAATAAGTAAAACTGTTACAATGCCTCAAACAAAATCACAGAAAAACGAACAATAACAAAAAATGAGAAGAAAAATCACAATAAATTGGGATAGAAAATCACATGAGAAATTGCTTGTGCTGCTGCTGAGAGAGAGTGTGTGTGTTCGTTGTAGAGAGAGAGACCAGAGAATGAATCAAGGAAGAAGAAGAGACTTTTTGTTGGAAATTAATTGTTGTTAATTATTTGGTGTTGTTAAATAACAACAATTAGTAATAATTTCACGTTGGAAATTATTAAGTTAATTATTTGGTGTTGTTAAATAACAACAATTAGTAATAATTTCATGTTGGAAATTATTAAGTTAAATATATGGGTGTTAAATAACAACAATTAGTAATGATTTCATTACTAAGTAAACAACAAGAGTTGTTAATCAAATAATTAAGTAACAACAAGAGTTGTTAAGTGATAACAATTAGTAAAATATTAAATGGGGAACATATGGTACACCCATGATGGTAACATTTTTGGAAGGGTTAGAGAAAGTCATTATGCATCCAAATACATGTGATTACATAGTAATCAATGCATGTGATTAAATAGTAATCAAGGATTAATAGTAATCCATGCATGTGAGCTAATAGTGACTTGGTTTCCCTCCTATAAATAAGACCATTTGCTTATTGAGTTAAGCAATCAATTAAGTTTGATTAAGAGGTCTCTACAAGCATAAAATGTATGCAATTGTGTTGTGGTTAATATAGATTTATTTCAATTAGCATGTAAATAAATCTAGGACTAGTAATACATGTATGGTTAGATCCTAAGAGGACAAACATGTAAATATATTAGGAATTATGTTTCCTAACATTGGTATCAGAGCTTAAATGCATGTATTCTAGTTGGATTACACAAAAATTGCATGAACATACATGAAAAATGTTGAAAATGCTTCTGGTTTTTGTTTTTTAAAAAAGATTTTATTCCAACTTTAGGCCGTAATAACTTTCTGTAGAAAATTGATAATCGCATGTTCAAATATGTTTTGAAAACTAGGTCATGAGATCTTCAATTTGGTATATCATTTGCTTAATTTGGATTAAAATTGAGAAAGATATGGACCCTAGAGGTTGGCTAGTTGAATCTGTTTTTACCCAGAAAAACACTCCCAGAAGAACCGTACTACATGTCATCCGGTCTTTAGAGAAGAGGACGACAAGTCGTCCGAATTCTGTACGACATGTCGTACGTTTGCCACGTTTCCAAACTACATGTCATCCGCTATTTAGAGAAGAGGACGACAAGTAGTACAGAATCCGGACAAGTCGTACGCTTTTACCGTACGACAAGTCGTACTTGTCCCTTAGTCACAGACTACATGTCATCCAGTTATGTACGACAAGTCGTACGTATAACACCGAGAAGGACGACATGTCGTCCACAGCATCCAAACCGACAAGTCGGTTCTATAATTGACAACTGACATGTCATACAGTCACGGAACACGCGGACGACATGTCGTCTGCGCGTGTAACTCGACCGAGACTGGCCGGCATGTGAGGGCGAGTGGGAGCCCGTGGCCTGCGCTTGGCGGCGTGTGGAGGCGCGTGAGCCACTCCTGAGGCGCGTGTATGGCGCGTGAAGTTTGTGTCGGCCCGTGTGGGTCATGTCTGTATTGGTTTGTTTCGGTAATTCTGATCCGTCATGATTAAAAGTCTAATCTTTTTTGCAAAACGTTTTAATCAGCCACTATAAATTTGTTTTATCATATAAACTTTGTGTTTATGAAAATGAATATCTTTGTGATGTTTATTTTAGTCAATGTAACTTTGTGTTTCATTGTATTGATTTTTCCTTGTATTTGTTGCAGAAACATCATGGCGATTATTCGAAGAATTGCAAAAATGATTACGACACCCACAGACCGGGAGATGATATCAGACATGTTGATGGAAATGGATAAATATCGAATGAGTGAAAGCGATGATATGATTTCGCATATCATCACTTTCAATAACATGTTACATGAGTCTATCTGGGCAGGTAATTAGATATGACAGCCGAATAGGTTCAGATTACTGAGAAACACTATCCCCAAGATATGGCAAAAACAATTTACTCGTATTTGGATATTAGTAAAACGTGAGGAAAAAAATGTACTTTATAATAAAGCCATTAAGAGATTAGCGGTTCAGTATATACGGTATAAGGCAAATAATACTATTTTTCCTTCGATGTCCCTGAAACGTTGTAAGGATCCTAAATTTGCTATAGGTTTTCCATGGCTGTCCAAGATCAATTACGAGTTACCCAAAGAGTTTGAGGATTCGTATCCAAAAACATATATGAGTTGGGACTCTACAACTGGGAAAATTATTG
Organism: Zanthoxylum bungeanum; assembly: GCA_019454045.1. NCBI lineage: Eukaryota > Viridiplantae > Streptophyta > Magnoliopsida > Sapindales > Rutaceae > Zanthoxylum > Zanthoxylum bungeanum. The sequence continues at coordinate 40,268 of SKCR01038711.1, read as the reverse complement.
TCGTAAAATATTAATTTCTTTCATGTTGTTTCTGTGTGTTATTTTATAGCATGTAAATATTGTATTTATATGTATGAATGTTTCACGTTGAATTTAATTTATGTAATTAAATCAATGATTGTCATGTAAAATAGTCGCATGATTAAGATGTTCTAAGAATTTATGTAATTTTTAGAAAATGATTTTACATGATTGATTATGTTGATAATATTTTTACATTGGGTAATTGGATGATGATTGGACACATAGTGGCCTTTTGACTCAAACCCCATTGAAGAATTTTATTAAACATAATTCGTTTCATGATAAAATAAGACAAAAGTATTAACATTTGTTCATGAATGTCTGTAGAAACTTTGTGTTTTTTAATGGCTTCCGCAACAAAGAACATTATTGCTGAACTCAACAAGGGTGAGAAACTGAATGGCGATAATTATGAAATTTGGAGCATGAAAATCCAATATGTGCTAGAAGAACAAGAGGTTCTTGAAACTTTGAAAATGAGCATGGATGAACCTGAACAGGGCACTATGGCCCAACACAGGCGAGACCGAGAGGCTTATGAGGCCTGGAAGAAAAAGAATTCCATTGCCTGCATTATGTTGCTAAGCAGTATGGATAATGACCTAATGAAAGAGTTCAGGAAATATGACATGGCTAAGGACATGTGGTCCACACTAGCTGAAAAGTTTGGTAGTACCTCAATAACCAAACTCAGGTCACTGACAATCAAGTTTGACACATACAAGAAACGTCATGAGTTCACTATGTCAAAACACTTGAGGCAAATGTCAAACATGATTATTGAACTGGCAGATGCTGGACATGTTCTTACGGATGAACAGAAAGTCCAAGCGGTCATTCGTTCTCTTCCAAATAGCTGGGAGCATATGAAGATGCATTTGACCCACAATGAGAGCATTAAAACCTTTGATGATGCTAAACGTCACCTTGAATTAGAAAGCGACCGACTTGCGGCTGCTAAGTCAAATACTGAAGTGTATATGACAGAAACTAGCAAACCTGAGGGTTTCAAGAAGAAAAGAAAATTTCATGGTGGTGGGTTCCAGTTCGGAAAAGAACAAAATTCTTCCAAGCCAGAAAAGAAACAGAAAACCAATCAACATGGGAAAGGAAAACGTCCTACCAAAAAGAAAAACATGGCAAAGGTTAAATGTTTTAATTGTGGAAAGAAATGTCATTTTGCTCGTGACTGCAATGAGCCTAAAAAGGTGAATACCTTTTGTGCATATTTAAATTAAATATGTGTTTCAAGTTCAATCTTTCTAACTGAATCTAATCCTTTGTGGACTGTAGACTCAGGAGCCACAGAACATGTAGCGAAGGATAGAGATGCCTTCGTGGAATTTCGACGAATTTCACCTGGGGTGAAGTGGATATATGTTGGCAACAACTCACGGGTTGAAGTCAAAGGCATAGGAACATGAAAGTTAGTCATGCATGGTGGAAAACCTTTACTACTACATGATGTATTGTTTGCTCCACAAATTCGTCGAAATTTAGTCTCTGTGTTGGTTTTGGTTAATTTAGGTTTCAATTTGAACTTCCATAAATTTGGTGTTGATTTGTACTTAGGTACAATACACTATGGTTCTGGTTATTTTCTGGATGGTTTTATTGTATTAAATGTTGAATGTTTTAATCATAATTCCAGTTTTTCGTTTGTTACTTCATCTGTCAGTGATGATAGTGATGTAACTGTGTGGCATGCTAGACTTGGCCACATTGGCCAGCAAAGAATGAACAGATTAGCGAAAGAAGGCTTTCTGGGAAATATTGAGAAGGTAGAATTGTCAACCTGTGAATATTGCTTGGCAGGAAAAACTGCGAGAAAACCATTTGGAAAAGGGACTAGAGCAGAATTTCCATTATAATTAATTCATTCAGATATCTGTGGTCCAATGAATGTCAGGGCAAGGCATGGAGCATCTTATTTTATCACATTTATAGATGATTTTACTCGCTTTGATTATGTCTATTTGATTGCTCATAAATCCGAAGCATTAGAATGTTTCAAGAAATTTATGAATTTAACAGAAAATCAACTGGACAAGAAAATTAAAGCACTACGCACTGACCGTGTTCGTGAGTACTTATCTGATCAGTTCAGAGAATTATGTGATGAAAAAGGAATTAGTCGTCAGTTGACTACTCCTACTACTCCTTAACAAAATGGTGTTGCGGAAAGAAGAAATAGAACTCTTCTTGAGATGGTTAGGTCTATGATGGCAGAAGCAAATTTGCCTATAACCTATTGGGGTGATGCATTATTAACTGCCACATATGTACTTAACCGAGTGCCATCTAAATCTGTGTCCACCACACCATATGAGTTATGGACAGGTCGTAAATCAGATATTCACTTTCTAAAACCTTGGGGTTGTGCGGCTTATCTTCATGTACGTTCTCACGAACATGGAAAGTTAGGCCCGAGAGGAAAAAAGAGTATCTTCATAAGATATTCTGAACAATCAAAAGGGTATGTTTGCATAGGTGAACATGAAAGTGGAGGCGTGACATAATTTTAATCACGAGATATCACATTTTTAGAAAATGATTTTCCTAAGCAGAGAGAGATAGGTCAAGATTTATCTCTATAGGTCTATGATGGCAATATCGAAAGATATAAAGCACGACTTGTGGCAAAAGGGTATACGCAACAGGAAGGAATTGACTACGAAGAGACTTTTTCACCTGTTGTAAGGTTTACCTCAATTCGCTTGATTCTGGCTATAGTAGCAAGCATGGATCTAGAATTACATCAAATGGATGTAAAGACTGCTTTTCTCAATGGAGAACTTGATGAAGAAATCTACATGGAACAACCAGTAGGTTTCATAAAAGAAAATGAAAAGGAGAAAGTATGTAGACTTTTAAAGTCTATATATGGTCTCAAGCAATCGTCTAGACAATGGTATATACGATTCCACAATACAATCATTTGGAATGATTTCACAATGATAGATGAGGATCATTGTGTGTACACCAAGAGAGATAAAGATAAGTTCATTATCTTATCTTTGTACGTGGATGATATACTTATAGCCGGAAATGATAAGGAGTTTGTAAAACACATCAAAGAAAGGTTATCATCTAACTTCGAGATGAAAGATATGGGTGAAGCTGCATATATTCTTGGGGTTAAGATATCAAGAAATCGTTTAAAGAATTTATTATCTCTTTCACATGAGTCATATATAAAGAAAATTCTTGAACGCTTCCAAATGCAGGCTTGTAAACCCATTGATACTCCTATCACGAAAATTGAAGCTTTGAGTCGTAGATTGTGTCCTGAAACTCCACAGGAAAAGGAACAAATGAAGAAAGTTCCTTATGCAAATGCAGTTGGAAGTTTAATGTACGCAATGTTGTGTACAATACCTGATATCTGTTTCGCTGTTGGAATGGTAAGTATATACCAATCCAATCCAGGACTAGCACATTGGAAAGCAGTTAAAAGAATATTTAGGTATCTGAGAGGGACATCTGATTACTCATTATGTTATCAAGGAAATGATCTTCAATTGAGAGGCTATACTGATGCTGACTGGGGAGGAGATTTAGATGAAAGAAAATCTACCTCCGGTTTTTGTTTTCTTACTAAACAATGGTGCCATTTCATGGAGTAGTAAGAAACAGTCTTGTATAGCCTTATCCACAATAGAGGCTGAATTTGTGGCCTTTTCATCAGTAGTACAAGAGGCTGTGTGGTTGAAAAGGTTCTTGGATCATTTGGGTATGTCAAATGAAGCTTCTGGTCCAGTATTAGTTAACTGTGATAGTGAAGCAGCGATAGCCTACACAAAAGACCCAAAATTCCATTGTAAAACGAAACACATAGATACCAAATATAACTTTGTGAAAGACATAATTGCACGAGAAGAGGTAAACATGAAGTACATTTCTACGCAAGAAATGGTAACAGATCCATTGACCAAGCCTGATCCTAGAGATATCTTTGTTAGACATGTAAACACTCAGGGATTGCGTAGATGTTAATGTGCTTACATATTATGATATGTATTTTTCCCAAATAATGTTTACTAATGTTAATACTCATTGATGTTTATATTCAATGCTTACATGTTAATGTGTTGATACATGTTTTAAATAAATATATTATTCCTTAGTATGAGAAGTATGTCAGACAAGTGAATGATTGGCCCTCTCACACGGGCAATCGCCTCTATTACTTTGTGTTAATGGGAGATGAGATAAATTTTTAAGCTAATTATCTGAGTGATAATTTAGAGAGCTCAAGCTTGAAAATTAAGTAATGTCGTTATGAGGTCACTTTCTCTGTGATATGACCTAAGGTGAATAAGTTCGTTTCACCTTACTTGTCTTAATGTCAGTTATGAGTTAGACATTATGTTTGTCTGAACTATAATCTGTACGGTATTTTATGAGACATGCGCTCCATAGGAAAGGAGAGAATATCGTAGCACATATTTTCATACGATATGTACATTTCTGACTATTAAGGGTAATACAAGTAAAGATCTCAGTCTTGATATTGTGTGAGAATCTTGAGATTATTTCAATCTCACATTGTACCCTTTAGACTCTTGTCTGCTTCTTAAAACTTAGATTTGATGATCGCTATCTTGGAGTGTTACTGAAGGATCATGAGAGATTTGATCTAAAAGGGCATCTCTGGAAAAGCGAATTGAATCAATGTTGAGAGATTCGAGAAAGGAGAAAGATCATTATATAAGTAATATCACATTAGCTTGTATTCACTGGTCGACCAATTATGTTGTTCTATGTGATTAAACATGATTGTGAATACAAAATAAATATTACATTCGAAAAGAGATCGAGAGAGATTTAATGTGATAAATGATCGAGGATACTGCATACATTATCCACTATGGTTCTATCCATTTTTCGAGCGGCTATATATTCCTAACAGATGTATAGCAAGTGAGCTCTCGAAGTATGCTGGTCGCACGGCACAATTGCAAAGTATGAATTATTCTTGTAGAGATAATAAAAATTGTTGATCCCATCATGTGTGAGTATGAGATGTTGGAAATTAATTGTTGTTAATTATTTGGTGTTGTTAAATAACAACAATTAGTAATAATTTCATGTTGGAAATTATTAAGTTAATTATTTGGTGTTGTTAAATAACAACAATTAGTAAGAATTTCATGTTGGAAATTATTAAGTTAATTATGTGGTGTTGTTAAATAACAACATTTAGTAATGATTTCATTACTAAGTAAACAACAAGAGTTGTTAATCAAATAATTAAGTAACAACAAGAGTTGTTAAGTGACAACAATTAGTAAAATGTTAAATGGGGAACATATGGTACATCAATGATGGTAACATTTTTGGAAGGGTTAGAGAAAGTCATTATGCATCCAAATATATGTGATTACATAGTAATCAATGCATGTGATTAAATAGTAATCAAGGATTAATAGTAATCCATGCATGTGAGCTAATAGTGACTTGGTTTCCCTCCTATAAATAAGACCATTTGCTTATTGAGTTAAGCAATCAATTAAGTTTGATTAAGAGGTCTCTACAAGCATAAAAGGTATGCAATTGTGTTGTGGTTAATATAAATTTATTTCAATTAGCATGTAAATAAATTTAGGACTAGTAATACATTTATGGTTAGATCCTAAGAGGACAAACATGTAAATATATTAGGAATTATGTTTCCTAACACTTTTTATATACAATTTTTACCGACCGAATTAATTCGATTGGTAAAGTAGTTTTTGGTCAGTAATACACTAGTAATGGTGCCATTTCTTGGCACTCAATTGGTGTTTAAGTCCTTATTTTATCGACTAAATTTAAGTATGTCAGTAATTACCAACCAAAATATTCAGTCGGAATATATGTCCTCGGTATATATTTATTTTTCATAATTTTATTTAAATTAAATGTATATTACCGACTGAACAATAATCGATCGGTAAAAATTACAGATGACCGTACAATATTTTCGGTCAGTAATTGAAATGTATTTACCAAAAAATTGGATTGAGATCATTTTGAAATAGTCATTTTGTAGATTACCTTAAACTGCAGAAATACATTTTCAACTGAAGTTACTCATTTTAACTTATATATACAACAAAGCTATTTAATTTACCGAAATTTTGACAGAGTTCCCTCTATAACTATGATCATCCAAAAATTTTATTTACAGTAAACAAACACTACAAAAAAACCCTACATATGTATTACACAACTTGTGCCACTCCAAACTCCATTTTAGGCCTAACCACCAATCACAACACAAACACACAAAAATAGTAAAAAGATAGATGACCAAAATAATCTCCATCCATGCCGTTTCTCAAAGTTTCTCAATTTTAAATGAACTTCCGCTTATTTTAAATTTATTCTCAAGATTATTCCCTTATATATTTTAACTCTATGTATGTTTATAAAATTAGAAATTGAGCGTGACGTGCCTCAGGCACTGTGACAGTGCCTTAAATGAGGCATTGTTGAGGCACTGTGACAGTGCCTCATAAAAATAAGAAAAAAAATAAGAAACAAAATAAGCAATAACAATCAATAATAAAATCATATAGAAACAAGTCATAACAAAAAATAAGTAAAATTGTTACAGTGCCTCAAACAAAATCACCGAGAAACAAGCAATAACAAAAAATGAGAAGAAAAATAACAACAAATTAGGACACAAAATCACATGAGAAATTGCTTGTGCTGCTGCTGAGAGAGAGTGTGTGTATTGGTTGCAGAGAGAGAGACCAGAGAGTGAATCGGGGAAAAATAGGAGATTTTTTTTTATACAGTTTTTACCGACCGAATTAATACGATCAGTAAAATAATTTTTGGTCAGTAATACACTAGTAATGACGCCATTTATTGGAACTCAATTGGTGTTTGGCTCTTTATTTTACCGATCGAATTAAAGTCGGTCGGTAATTACCGACCAAAATATTTGGTCAGAATATATGTTGTCGATATGTAATTATTTTTATATAATTTTATTTAAATTAAATATATATTACCGAATGAACGATAATCGATCGGTAAAAATTACAGATGACCGAACGATATTTTCAGTCAGTAATAGAAATATATTTACCGGTCAAAATTACGGTCAGTAATTCATCAGTAAAAACTTGGCGCCATCTCTTGACGCTAAATTGGTCTTCATTGCCTTATTTACCGACCGAATATCGACTGAATAATCCGTCAGTCATTTTTCGGTCGGTATTTAGTCAGTAAATATTTTTAATTTTTAATGGTCGGTATTCGGTCGGTATTTACCGATTGAAAAAATTTGATCGGTAATTTCATTCGATATTTCACCATTTTCTTTTAGTGATAGAAAAATGAGAATATAGGGATGTAATATGTTCCGTTGATATTGTAAGTATGTCAATGAAGTTCTCTAATGAGATATGTTGTTGTGAAACTACTTTATCAAACTTTATAGTTAAAGAGTTAGACCTATTAGATATGATTGTTCTTATTTCGATTTGTTTTATATTTAGTGATGTTGATGGTGGTTTTCACCCCCCCCCCAAGAAATCATAATCTCAAGTGAGGGTATAGAAGGGATTTTCATTTCCAAGCCTCAGGGGCCCATGCCCATGATGCTGAGACATCCGGCCCACCAAGGAGGTCAACAATGGATTTCATTTGATATCTGACCCGATGTGAAACCTAGAGAAGGTCATGACCCGAGTCGGAAAGATGTTCAGAAGAGCAAAACACAGTGAATGCCTCAGAGACGACCCGATCTGGTAGCACAATAGGGCAGGCTGACAGTTGTTTCAATTGCCCGACCCAGTTGGTCGGGTCGGGGTGTTAGTGGTGTGATCAAATCAATATGACGTAAGCCATGTATGAGGACTTACACCTTCCAAAGAGGTCTGATGTGACCAGAGCATGTCACCGGTTTATCTTCTACCACACGCTATCACATGAGAATTGATAGATTACAGGTTGGAGGTATTGTTGGACAATTATGACCCATAGCGTCACTATTTGTAAAAGACATTGTGGTTTTTGTACAAATTAACTATGTGACAATGGAAATTACATTTTATCATTTTGTAATTAGATTACTTGTATATATAAATGATAAAAATCCTTATGATTAGTTTTGGATTATAAGATTTGAGACAATATCAATCCACAAAGATAATGCAGAATAGACTAGTATTGCACTTGTGCGTGTTATGGAAGCGTAACAGCATAGTTCTCATATATTTAAGTATTGGATACTTATGCAAGTGCGATAGGAGGTTGTGTTAACCGATGGTACGGAAACAGCTTCGCTCTGGATAGACCCCGCAGAATCCCATTGGTAGTATGACTATGTGTCTATGGGAATCCGATTCTAGGTAGGTGTATTTGGTCTTAACCTGAGACTTACATCGCTAGTACTTGCGACAATCAATACGCTTTGGTTTTGGTTGTCCGGGACTTTAACAGATTCTGTGTACGCCTCTTCTGGGTTTATTGAGAATCGTAGTATATTGGGTGTGATGTCAAGACGAAAATATCACTTCAGTCATATGGAGATGATGATCACGCATGGATACAAAACCGGTTCTCTATTATGTTGCAACTATCGGGATAATATGACAAAGTCATGATTATCCGATTATAGAGACCAGTTGCTTGTGATCCGATATATGCTTCGTACGGGGCAGACACTATTCCAGCTCCAGGCCTTGCATGTGACATCAGATACTGGATCGTAATAGGCAATACTACGTATACTACGCCTGTTATAGATTATATATTCCTTTAAGAATATTTCTGGAGAATTGGGTAGGCACGGCGCTTTGCTAGAAGCCAACCATGTCTCGTAAATCGGTAAAAACATAGTATGAGGTACGCACGTGTTCGGATAGTCCGACGACCGGATTTACTGCTAACATATCCAGGGATCTCATGGGTCGCTTCCTGAAGATTCACTGATGACGTATGACTCGAACATAATTAATCTAGGATTAATTATATGAGAGAGAGAAAATTAATCTAGGATTAATTACAGCGAGATTTTATCTGAGATAAAATTCTATTATAAGAGAGAGAATGATTAATTCGGAATTAATCGATAAAATAATATATTCAATATATTAAATGAATTAGATTTTATAACGGAATTAAAATTGGATTTTAATTCAGGCGAACGAATTAATTTGGAATTAATTCACGAGCGACTTTAATAGTAATTTTGCTAGGCATAATTATTTAATTAAATTTGATTTAATTAAGTCGCAACGGAAAATTCTTTAATTCGGAATTAGCGAACCCGAGCCCGGGATGTGTTTGCGGGCCCACTCGTATTTTGAATCAAGTGGGGCCCACAAGTCACATCACCTAGTCATTTTAATTAACTTTTTGTTGATGGTATTTGGTGGGTTGTTAAAGACTTGTTAAATACTCAAAGTGATGACATGAAAGACATATACCAAATGTTGGATATTTGGTATATCATATATTTTCTTTTGAAAAAATAACATCATCACTTCCTCTCTTCTCTCACCACTCACGGCAATAGTGAAAATTTTCTCTCCAAAATTTTCTTGGCTTGGTGGAATTCATCAAGAAGAAATTGAAAGATTTGTTGTAAATTTTTCAAGAGCTAGCACTCAAAGAGATCATACAAAGGTGATAGGGAAACTCTCCCATTAAGCTTGGAATCTCAAATCACTCAAAGCTTGGAGCTCAACTTTATCAAAGAAAGCTTGGAGACTTTCAAGGAAGCAAAACTTTTATTCTACACATTTCCTCTCTACCGATCTTTGTAAGTATAATTCCGCTATATTTTCTTTTCATATTCACATTATTTCATGCTTTAAATGTTATTGGGATGATCTTAGAGACCAACAGGTAGCGTGTGACAGAGGATGTAGTAGCTTGGTTTAAAGCGATGTCAAGTGGCATAGTTACTTTCGGCAGAGCAGTTGGGGAAGAGAGCCCTCGCATTAATGATAGATTCACATAGCTGATGTCATGAGATTGTTGTAATAGTAGAATTTGCCATAGTATATAAAAGGATTTGGAATTCATTGTAAAAGGTTAGATAATTGGCTCTCAGACACAACTTGTAAAAAAAGAACAAAAAGCTTAGATGTAAGAGTGAGCTTGTAAATGGTCGGTCAAATGAGCTCAAGAGAGAGGCAGGTTGGTCATACCCTACCACGTTATAAAAGCTTTCTTTTCTCTTGTGTCTGTGGACGTAGTTTGAATCCATTTCGACGAACCACGTTAAACCCTCTGTCTTGTCTGTGTATTTTCCATCTTTTGCTAAGTTTGTCTTTAGTCCCCAAACCAAATAAATTCATAGTTGAAGGATGATTGTTCGAGGAGTGATTTTACTGATTTACCCCTATAATGAAAATCAACCGTTAACAATATTAGCGACACAATAGCGTAATGGATTTTAATGACGTCAATACTTGAAGACTTTGACGCACAACAGTGAGACATTACAAAAAGATGTCGAAGCATGTTGGTGGTGAAGAGCGAGAATGTGAAGACTAGTGGCAAAATGAAGACAATCTTGCTTAGTCTTAGCTTAGGGCTCTAAATGTATTATGAATTGATTATTCAAGTACCTAAGCTCATAGAAAATATACACATTCACTTATATGCATTAGGCTCATGCACAAAATGCCTTAAAACGTGATATATGCATTTTTAGTACAGAGACCGAAAAATCGGTCCCTTATTGGTCACCATACTGGTGAGATGCTCTATTTTGCAAGCTCTCTAGAACCGGTATATTCATACATGTGACATACCGGTGACCATACCGGTTATACTGGAGATTTCATACGCACTGGAACCGACATGCATCAAACTAGCCACCATACTAGTGAGCGAAACTAGCACAGACCATACCAGTCTATATACCGGTGTCTATACCGATGAGCTTATTAGTAAACATGCTTACTGGAACCGGCAAAGACCAAACCGGTCCCCATATCGGTGACCATACCAGCCTAACAGATATATTTAAAATTATAATATAGCCGTTGAGAGCCGTTATTATGCTAGACCGACATACCTGTGTCTAGAGACCGGCATATCGGTCTCAGACAGGGGAAGTGGGGCTGCTTTGCATTTTATTATAAATTGAGCCTCAATTCATTTTTGCAATATTACATAACCTTCATACATTTTACAATAGAGCAAAAACAAGAATGTTTCATAAACTTTCATATTCATATACACTCACACATCAAGCTCACACACACTACACCTTCATATACAATTGTAGTGAGCTTAGATCACTTGGGTATGAAACTCACACAATCTTCTTTATCTTTGTGATGCCCAAGTGTGTTTACAAACTTCTTATTCAAAATACTTGTGGTTTGTGAAATCCCATCGTTTGGGTAATTATAAAGGTTTTTGAGTGAGCCTACGTAGAAAACTCAAAGTGTAAGGGTTTGGAGTGAACATTGTGTAAAACTCTTGGTAGTGGGTGAGCCGCGGAAAAAACTCAATTGATAGTGAAAAGCTTCAAGCGCGGTTTGAGGGAGTGGACGTAGCCATCGTTGGCCAAACTACTATAACTCACGGTGTTATTTTCTTCATCCCTTAACTCTTTAATTACCGCAAGTTTATTTTTGTATTTACTTATATATTAGAAACTTGCATATAGGTAATATTAATTGTTTGAGAAAATTTACCTTAAGCTTAATCGGTAAAATAACTTAAAATCGGTAAAGATTTTTATTTCCGCATATTTAAGTCATAACACAATTCACCCCCCCTCTTGGGAATATAAAGATTGTTTGTCGCTAATGCTTGTAGGGAATTTGAATCGGTATCAGATAGAGGATTTCTCAACAAAGATTTAACCATCCGAGAAAACGATCATGGCTTTTACAAGCAACTCGTCAAATCTTGCCAAGGGATTTTCTATTACAAGATCTCTATTCTTCAACAGAACCGATTATAACTATTGGAAGATGAGGTTTGTTAACTACATTTTATCCGTAGATACATAATCCTTCAAGGTGATCACAAGGGGTGTAAAAATACCGATGAAGAGGGATAGTAATGGTGTGGAGATTCCTAAGCCTCATATTGAGTGGACCGATGAGGAACTTGCACAAGGCTTCGCAAATACTAAAGCACTCAACCATCTCATATGTGCAATTGATCGTAGTCAAATTAACAAGCTTCCGGAATTTGGAAATGCACATGTGTTGGGGTAGTTGTGGAACCCCTAGGGTCGGATCGGTGCCCCGCTAAGCGAAAATGGGTCTAACCCATGGATATCAAGTATGGGTGTAATTTTATAATATTTTAATAAAATACTATATTCCATTACGAGTGTATAGGAAAACACCGGGACTGAATCGGAGTTCGAAAACTCAAAAATGGAAGAAAATAAGTTTCAACACGCGTATAAGGCATACGCGCATACTATTTACTACAGTGTGCGCCTGTTGGCCAAGGATGTAAAGTATCAACTCACTAGAAATTTTCCAGAGAGCTGATACATATTAATATATATAGCTCAATTCATTTTCAATCTTTCCAAAAACACTTTTAAAATTACCTAAAATAATTTTAATTTCAAAACCAACATAAACACATGTTATAGAATAAAAATCCAGTTTTTCAAAATATAAAATATTTTTACAAAAAAATAAATTTATTCTAAATACGCATTTGCGTAAATTTTGAATCCAATACACAAACCAAATTAGAATCCCAATAAGAAATATCTCGTGAACAATTCTAGGTCACCCAAGGTTGGTCAAGTGATTCTAGAATAGGTGGTCAAGTGATTCTAGAATGGTAGCCATAGCTCTAAGCTTTAATTTAGATTTCCAAACTCTTATTAATTGTTGTATGTCCAACATGAACATCTTTGACCTAATTCATAAGCATGTTGTGTTTATACTTCTAAAGTATTCTAACACAATTGATTAGCATTATTTCGACATTAAGCTATGTGATCATGCATCTGATACACAAAGAAACATAGCTTATGAGAAGATCAAACATTACCTAGTAAGCTTGATGCAAGATTCAATCTACTTCTCCGTCGTTGAAATGGTTGGAGAACCTCAAAGGTGTGCAAGCTTGACATCAAGATCCAACCTTGATTTCCAATGCTAGCAAGCTTCACTTCAAGATCTAATCTTGATTTCTCCTAGATGAAATGTTGTAGAGACCTCACAAGCTTCTCTAAACAATTCTCTAACTTAGGCTAATTTCTCTAAGAATTTGTTTGTACTTGTACATGTAATTAAAACCTTCCTAAAGCTTGCTATTTATAGCAAAACATAGGCAATTTTTAATTAATAAAAGTTTTAATCAATTTTTAAGTGGGCTTAATCCAATTTGTCCAAATATGTATAATTAGGTGTGACTAATCTCCATTATCTCCCACTTTAATTTAATCCAATTAAATCAAGCCAAGGATTAAGAAATGGATTAGTTAAATGTTTGCCACTTTGATTTAATCCAATTAAATCAAACCAAAATCACCTATTATTAAATACTTACAATTACCGTAATATCCTCAAATGGTAGAGATAATTATGATTTTACAATTAAGGCCCTGTATAATTATTGAATTAATCCAATTAATCCAATTAGGTCAAAGTAAATAATCAATATTATCCAATAACACTTGATTATCTTAGTTGATAATTATAATGTCGAATATTATCTTTTATAAAAAATAATCGTCTACCCAAGTGCTCAATGAGTACACTTCATATTGGGACTCTCTAAATTCAGATACGTTCGTCATATAAGCCTAGCTAATATGTACGTAATTCGGCCACCTCCGAATTCGCGAAGAACACGAACGACCTTTCTGAACTATACAAGTCGAGGTCATCACATATGTTTAACAATCCCTCTGTCGTAGGCTATCTAAGTTGTGCTTAGGAAACATATAATATACCGTCAAGTTTTCGAGGCGCACATCTTATGTCGACATGTCCACGATTCTTCATAACTGATGCGACCTACCCTAGGTGATCAACTTTGGCCAAAGATTTAAGAATCGTGACTTTACTCACATGGATACCTAAACCCCTTATGGTACACATACGGGTCGGCATATCCTATCTTGCTTCGCACTTGATTACTGAGTGCATCGGTCCACACCCAACGAACATCTAGAGGCCAGACCATGAAAGGTTTCTGATATATATGGCATCAAAGTGTGGAGGATCTCACACAAAATCAATATTTTCCTATAGTCAAAGGATTACATATGCTACTCGACTCGAGGAGATTCCTATCGATGGTGGTGTGTACTTCCAACTATTAGGAATCACCTATGAGTCATTCAGTATTCAATTCATTGAATACCCACATGTCCATACGAGTTTCCAAAACTCATGGTACATCTGGTTAAACCATTGGAACTCCAATTCCAATATACGATATGTGCTAGTATTTTAGGTTATAGGAATTCGACCGTATTCCAAAACCAACGACTATGAATATTTACTTTAAGAATAGTTTACACCTAGTGTCAAGACTATTCTAAGGTCGATGTCATTTTTAGCATATATATACAGCAATATAATACCCATAATGATAATACCATTAATAAGGTATGAAATGAAAAATATTGTTATTTTATTAATAAATAGTAAAATGTACAATTTAGATTGGCACTCCAAGCACCAACTCCATCAAACTTTGACTTGCTTAGTGCCAATCTGGATGGTACCGCAGTCCCATCTCCTCCACATGTTTATCGAACAACTTATGAGGTAAGACATTTGTAAACGGGTCTACTATGTTGTCTTGTCCTTGAACCTTCAAGACCACTATGTCTTTTCATTCAATAATCTCTCTAATCACGCGGTATTTCCTTTCCACGTGTTTAGACTTGGAATGCGTCCTCGGCTCCTTAGCCTGAGCTATGGCTCCATTATTATCACAGTATAATGGGATCGAATCCGCAATATTAGGCACAACGCCAAGTTCTGTGATAAAATTTCTAATCTAAACAGCTTCTTTAGAAGCTTCTGAAGCCGCTATAAATTCCGCCTCAGTGGTGGAATCAGCTGTTGAGCCTTGCTTTGAACAACGCCAACTAATCGCACCAACGTTAAGGGTAAATATGTATCATAAAGTAGATTTTCTATCATTTGGATCTTCCTGGAAGTCAGAGTCTGTATAACCATTAACTTGTAGCTCATCTTCTCCATATATCAAAAACTTATCCTTGGTGCCTTTAATATATTTTAGGATATATTTCACGGCTGTCCAATGATCATTACCTGGATCAGATTGATATCGGCTGGTCACACTGACGCCGAAACTGATGTCAGGTCTAGTACATAACATAGCATACATTATGCTTCCAATACAAGAATCATATGGCAAGTTAGACATCCTAACTCTCTATTCCTCAGTTTGAGGTTCCATTTTCTTCGAAAGATATATATGGTATCGGAAAGGTACATTTGCTGCCTTGAAGTTGGTAAAACTTTACATTTCTAACATTTTATCTATGTACGTCGATTGTGACAATCTTATAAGCTTCCTAACTCTATCTCAGTAGAGCCTTATACCTAGTATATAGGAAGCTTCACACATATCTTTCATGGAGAAGTTCTTGCAAAGGTAGGCTTTCACAATTTGCATCATCCCTATATCATTTCCTATGATAAGGATGTCATCTACATACAAGACAATGAAAACTATCATGCTTCCACTAAATTTCTTATAAACACATGGTTCTTCCTCGTTTTTAATTAATCAAGATAATCTACTTATCTCATCAAAATGACGATTCCAGCTTTGGGATGCCTGTTTAAGTCCATAAATAGACTTTTGGAGCTTACAAACCAAGTTTGAAGTCTCACTGGATACGAAACCCTCTAGTTGTTCCATATAGATATCATCTTCAAGGAATCCATTTAGGAAAGCGGTTTTCACATCCATCTGCCATATCTCATAGTCATGATATGTAGCAATGGCTAAAATAATCCTAATAGATTTTAGCATGGCTACTGGTGAAAAAGTTTCCTCATAGTAAATCCCAGGACGTTGAGTGTAACCTTTCGCTACCAGTCGGGCCTTAAAGGTTTCCACCTTTCCACTGGGCCCTCGCTTCCTTTTGTAAACCCATTTACAACCAATAGGTTTAACTCCTTCAGGAAGTTCAACTAAGTCTCGGACTTGATTAGCATGCATTGAATCCATTTCGGATTTCATGGCTTTCTTCCATTTTCTCGAATCGATATCCAATATCGCTTCTTTATACGTAGTCGGATCTGTTTCCTCAAAGAGGAGAACATCAAAGCTCACATCAGATGTTAAAAACAATCTCTCATGAGGCCTTGATATTCTATTCGACTTACGTAGAACCTGTGTTGTAGATCCTTCATCTAATTAGATCTGTGGTTCCATTTCAGGTTCCTTAATGTTGGGATCAAACCCATCAAGTTTAATCTCTCTACAATTCTCACTTTCTCTCAAAAATTACTTTTCAAGAAAAGTTGCAAAGCGAACAACAAATACATTTCGTTGTTCGGAATCGTAGAACTGATATCCCATGGAATTATCAGAATATCCAACGAACCTACATTTATACCCTCTGGGTGCTAGTTTATCCCGCTACGAAATTCTAACGTATGCATGACAACCTCAAATCTTTAAATGCTTAAGACTTCGATTTCTACCAAACCATATCTGATAGGGGGTCATAGAAACAGATTTCGATGGAACCATATTAAGTATGTAGGCAGTAGTAAGTAAGGCGTAATCCCAAAGGTAATAAGAAAGATCTGTATAGCTCATTATCATTCGCACCATATCCAATAAAGTACGATTTCTACGCTCAGACACTCCATTGTGTTGAGATGTTCCTGGTGGGCTATATTGGGCGAGAATTCCATTCTCCCTTAAATAATTTGTAAATACTTCACTCATGTATTCACCGCCTCGATCCGATCTAAGACATTTGATGAATTTACTGGTTTATTTTTCTACTTCGTTTCAGAATAATTTGAACTTTTCAAATGTTTCCGACTCGTATTTCATCAGATAGACATATCCATATCTAGACTTGTCATATGTGAAAGTCACAAAGTATGTGGAACCATCATGAGCGGCATGATTTAATGGACCACACACATCGATGTGTATTAGCTCCAGTAAATCTCCAGCATGGTGTCCAACACCTTGAAATGGGGCGTTTGTCATCTTTCATTGGATACATGACTCACAAATCGGATAAGGATCTAAGGTAAGATTTTCAATCAAACCATCCTTTACCTATTTGGATAGACGTCTAACATCTATGTGGCCTAATCTCATATGCCATAATTCAGTATTATTTAGTTCAGATTTCCTACATGTATTTTTCTCTATATTAAAGACATCTCTATATGTTTTCAAAACATAGTGACAATTTGATTAAAAAAACTTCACATTTCAATAAATTATCTTTATCATACAAACATAAAGTTTCATCCTTAATGTTTATTTTATATCCCTCTTTATCTAATATTGGCAGTGATATTATTTGTCTGATAATTGAGGGAACATAATAACAGTCATGCAAATCTAATTTACATCCATTTGGGAGATCTAGAATAATTTTTCCTATGGCCTTAACATCCAATGTCTCGCCATTTCCAACTCTAAGCTGGATCTCCCCTTTATTCAGCCTTCTTTTAACCCTCATTTCCTGCAGGGAATTGCGAATATGAGTAGGACTACCAGTGTCTAACACCCATCCACTATTTTCATCTAAAGCTAATGAGATGTCAATAATTGGAAAAATACAAAGCGTACCTGAGGGTCATGCTTTTCCTTTAAGCTTTGGACAGTCTTTCTTCCAGTGTCCAGACTTCTTGCATTGTAGACATTGATCACGAGCTACTTTCGATTTTGCGCCTTTGCGCTTCTTTGAGTTCTTCTTTGATATCTTCTTATTCCTCATCTTTATTTTCTTTGACTTCCCAGAAGTTTTTGAAGAGCCAACTCCACCATGGAGATACAGTATGGGGTTGCATTTCCTCAAATCTTGCTCCGCTGTGCGTAGCATGTTATGAAGTTCTTCGTATGTGGCTTGCATCGAATGCATATGGAAATTTAATACAAAGCCAATATAAGAACCAGATAAAGAAGACAGAATCAAATTACAGCCCAGCCATTCATCAAACACAATGCCCTATCGTTCCAGATATCGAATCTGATCTATCACGTTCAAAACACCACACTTTTACCTATTGTCATTACATGAGGAAACAGCCATGAGAGACCTACAATGGTCTTCTTGATAAACGATGATTTAGCAATTCGTTGAGCTTAGAAAGTACAAGGGAAAGTCAGGTTGCTGAATTCACTTGGAGGCAATTGAAGAGTTCTTTCAACACTAATGTCTCTGTTTCATACATGAAAAAAAGTAGAAATATGAAAAAATATTATTATTTGGTACCAATTGTTTATTTATTGTTTTGTGATGTTAATTTATGTGTTTAATGAAAAAATTTGCCTATTGAGTTAGAGATATTGAACACATACATGTTGATATAGCCATCTCCAAAGCGATTGTACATTATTAGTATCGTTGATAAATTGTGGTTTGTGAAAACTCAAGTTTGGAACAGTTTAGTAAATTGCCTTAAATAATGTACAATCGGTGTTGTGTTCAATATTTATCATGATTTCCCATACAATCCATCATCGTTAGGGTTGGTCCTGAAATCCTCGGGACATAAGACTATTATGAGATCAATGATTTGAAGTATAATATTATAATATAAAAATTTTGAGATCATTATCCATTAGTTATTTATGAATTATAATAAAAAAAACCCAAAGGTCATAGGTGGATATCTCATCCGTCTTATCCCAAGGCTAGCCCTGACCATCGTGAAAACGGTAGATACTATGCTTCTTCCTCGAAAGCAGTGCTTAATATTATTGTTATAAATGTATACAGGATTTTTAAAAAATGAAATAAATGTCTTGAAACCTAATTTAATGGTTTTGATTTTCTTTAAAGATATAAACTCTGAAATTTCTAGCATGACAGGCATTTTGATAAAGATTATATAATGTGAACACAGAATGTTCGATCTATCCCAACCTTGGACTCTCCTCAGCGGAGCTAATTCGATAGAATCCGGCAAAACATCGCCTCTCGACTACAATTCTAGCAACAAACTCATCAATTTTTTTAGCTTCAACTGTACGTTTGGGACTGTGTTATACTTAAAAAGAAGTCAGCCGATGCGGATAACGATTCCAATCGAGTCTCTATTGACTTTAACCTCCGCACCACCAATAACAAGTTAACAACAACAATGACAATTAAGAGAACGTGGCAGTCTAAAATTGAATAAAAAATAATCATATTAAATATTAAATAAAAAAATAAAAAAAATAAAAAATAAAAAAATAAAAAAATAAAAAAATAAAAAATTTGCTTATCGCGACGAGCACCCATATATTTAGCTCGGGGAGAATCGTGTTACTTGGTAAAGGCATTCATCTTGCGACCATCATCTATGGTAACGTAAATATACCAAATTCGATAGCAGGAAGAAAGAAAAACAAAACTCATACTTTTGATGTCAGCCTTTGTCTTGAATGCATCGCCCAACAGAACTATTTATCTCATTATCTGCATGTCTATTTGGGCACCGAAAATAATCGGCCTCTTGCAAGAACTGAGGGTGAGATCAGAGATGAGAGAAGTGGAAGATAAAGAAAGAGTGTTCGTCACTGGTGCTTGAGGCTACATAGCTTCTTGGTTGGTCAAGTATATGCTTTTCAAGGGCTACATGGTCCATGGAACTGTTAGAGACCCCTGTAAGCTTTTTTGTTTTTTTTCCACAAGTGCTAAACAATTGCTTGTTGGCTTCTTAATTACTACATGCAACAAAGCTTCATAATTCATGTATGTGTTAGCTAATTTTAATAGAACTGCTAGAATTTTATTTAACTTTGTCTTTATCAGGTGATGAAAAGAATGCTCATTTGAATAAATTGGAAAACGCTTCGTAGAATTTGCAGCTCTTTAAGACAGACTTGTTGGACTATGATGGTCTTTGTGCTGCCATGTCTTGCTGCACTGGGTTTTTTCATGTGGCCTGCCCTGTTCCAGCTGCCAAAGTTCCTAATCCTGAGGCAAGAGTTTTAGTCCCTTTGTGAAGTTTGATCAACTTATATGCAAATGATAATTCTCTAGATCTGGCTTGAGAAATGAGTCTAATAAAAGCTCTTGTGCAGGCACAACTGATTGTACCAGCTGTGGTTGGGACAAGGAATGTTCTTAATTCATGTTTGAAGGCGAAAGTGAAGAGAGTTGTGGTTGTCTCATCTATTGGCGCCGTTGCGCTGAATCCGAATTGGCCTAAGGGTCAAGCCATGGATGAGGAGTGTTGGTTTGGTCTGATAAGGAATTCTGCAAGGCAACTGAGGTATATTTCATATGTTTTGATATCATGGAGTACCTATAGAAAATTTTTTCAAAAAATATCTTTCATTAATATATCTGACGAGTTTTTCTCAAATCCATTCTGCTTGACAGTATTTCTCAAATTCTTTCTGCTTTTTGGGATATATATAAACTGAGCTCTCGTAAATTCCAGAACTATTATTGCCTGGCCAAAACAATAGCAGAGATCGAAGCTTTGGAGTATGCTAAGAGGGCTGAACTTGATCTTGTGACAGTGTGTCCATCAATTGTTATTGGGCCCATGCTGCAACCAACGATAAATGCTAGTAGCTTACTGCTCCTAAAGCTTCTCAAAGGTTTATTCTTTCAATGCAGTATCTCATTCCTATATATTGTTCTATGTCTGTTCCTAAAACAACTGGAAAGTATACTTCTGCTTACTAGAGAAATGGTTCTTATTATATGTGAAATACAAAGTCCCACAATGTGAATAAGAGGGATGCCATCTGCTTTAGCTAGTTACATTGTTGCCTCTAGGAATTTCAGAGGCATTTAGTAGTCATACTCATACATAATTACAACATTCAATGACACATATCTTATGGTTGGTGCTGTAAATATCGTAGGAAAGAAAAATAGAGTGCTAAAATACGCGGGCTTGGAGATTTTCATTGCAGTATGCATCTTCTTTTCTTAGTTGAAGTTTAGTATTAATTTTAGGAGTTGACATGGATGTTAGATGGAAATGAATCACTGGAAGAGAGAGATCGGGCCCTAGTAGATGTACGTGATGTGGCTGATGCTATTTTGATGGTATATGAGAAGCCTAAAACAAAAGGAAGGTATATATGTAGTTCATTCAAAATCAGAATGCAGGCACTGGCGGACAAGATAAAGAGCATGTTTCCCAACTATGATTACTGTAAAAGAAAATTCTTAAATTTTCAGAAATGCATCCAGATTCATTAAGTTATATACTGATAGAGCCCATATTTTGCAGATTTACCAAATGACAAAGAAGGGCCCAATTGAGACAGCTCAGCAGGAATTGGGAAGGATAGCTGGACCAGTGGATGAGGAGGGTTTGTTAAGCTAATGGAGTACAAAAAGGGGTAGGGTGGAAGAAGAATGGCATGGAATTCTAAACAAGAAATGGGGGCTGGTGGCAGAGGGGTGGGGTGGGGGCGTGAGCAAGGTCTGAGGAAAATCAGTTTAGGGGAAAAAAAAAGGGGGTGGTTAGAGAATCATTAGCTTAGAAAGAAAGGAAAGGAGGCAGGGGAAAAGGAAGGGAAGGGGCTGGTGCAGGGGATCTTTTCTGGTTCTCTTGGTTTGGTGTTAGATTAGGATGAATCTATGTAGCAGCTGCGTCTGCCATTTTGATTTCTATATTTGTAAGACATTTACTTTGCTCACTGTGTGTACTAGAAATCAAATGACCATTTGGGTCTTTTATTAATACAAAACTTAAGAATATTCAGTACAAACAAATAGCTCACTGTCACAACTTTAATTGTTTATACTGTTACATTGCCAACTTAAGGAAGTTTAGCCATAACATTCCCCACCATTCGCTGCTGGTGCTCGGGAACTCATCAGGTGTGGTGCGAGAGCTGTGAGGATCCTTCTGCAGAGGCAAGATCCTAAAACAGAGGGCAACTGTAAGGGTTCTAACATATACATGTATTAAGAAAAAGAGAAAGAGTTGGTTGTATTATGGCTGCCCTGTCTTCAACATTCATTTGAACTAATATTGAGGCACTTTGCGTACTTCTTCATCATCTTCTTATTTAATTTCTTGTTATTTGATGCATATCATGACAGTTTATCGAGGTGGATGAGTATGTAAAGCTGAGTTCCGAGAAATTGCAGAATTTGGGATGGAAGTACAGGCAACTAGAAGAGAGCATCTGTGACGCTGTCAAGAATTATGAAGAGCGTGGCATCCTGCCTTAAGAGTAGCCAACTTGGTTTGCTGGTAAACCAAGTGCTCGCCATTTCATGTTTTAGGTTGTAAAAGTCAGGCCCTGACTATGTAAGCAGTTTTCCCATCTTCCTCTGTTGAAGATGTTCTTGTTGGAATATCCATTTTACTTTGAATCTTCTGTATACAAAGGATTGAAGTAAACTTATATTGATATGCTCTAATGGCTGAAGTAGTATGATTTCTTGGTGGTCTTTAATTCTTTATATCAAAACAGTTAAAAGTCACTTGTAGGTCTCTTGCATGTCACTTATAAGAAATTTGTAGGCCACTTTTAGGTCACAGAGAGAAGCAACTGTCTTAAAATTGTTCTTACACATTTTCTTTCAGTTACCAATCTAACAATTCTTTCGTGAATAAGGTTGTGGTTTTGTCATCTATTGGTGCCGTTGTGATAAACCCAAGCTGGCCAAAAGGTCTGGCCAAGGATGAGGATGTTATGTTGGTGGAGCCGGGTAGTGCACGACCTAGTTTGGATCCGACACATTTTCGCTTGATGGCCTGATGGGAAATAATATATTATATTTTATGAGATTTAGGGTCTGTTTGGTTCAACGGAGGGGAGAAGAGATTTTAATGGAGGGGAGGGGAGGTGAGGGGAGAGGAGGGAAGATATTTTAATTAAATATGTGTTTGGTTCAAAGGAGGGGAGGGGAGGAGATAGTTTTTAATTAGATATATGTTTGGTTCAAAAAGGGATGAGGGAAATTTTAAAACTAATTTACTATTTTATCCTTGTAGTCTTTTATAAATAAAATTAAAACAATATAAACTTATATTATCTTTAAATTAAAACAAATAATAAAATTAAAATTAAAAGCTCTACATAATACGTGTTATTAAAATAAAATTAAAACAAATATAAGAGAATAGAATAAAAAAAATTGAATGGTGAAGCAAATATATGAGAGATTTGTAATTAGGACAATTTTGGATTTTAATGTATAAGTAGAGATAATTTAGTCAATGTATTTAAAATTTTAATTGCTCACTTTCTCTCCCCTCCAAAACCCCCCACTTTTGGAGGGGAGCTAAAATTGGCTTATGAGAGATTTTGCTCCCCTCACATCCCCTCCAAAAAATTGAACCAAACAAACATAATTTAAAATAATCTCTCCCCTCCCCTCCAAAACCCCCCAACCAAACACACTCTTAGATTATGAAACGGAGGGATGAGCCGCCCTTTTCTAGGGTTAATTTTCTGAGCTATTGTTTTCTCTCTTTTAATATAGCGAAACCGCAACAACTCCTTTAGATGTAGTCCGATTTTGGACGAACCAAATAAATTGTGTGTTACTGAGCCTAAATTCCTAACAGAGTAATGCTACTGACTTGGAATTTTGCAAGGCAATTGAGGTGTCCAATTAACCAAATTTACACTAAAGCCTATTATTATTATTATTATTATTATTATTTTTATGGTTCATTATGAGCTAACCTTGTTTAAACATCAGCAATGGTATTGTGTTGCTAAAACAATAGCAAAACTGAAACTTTAGAGTATGTGAAAAGAGGTGAACTCAACATAGTGACAATTTGTCCATCTAATAATCATTAGGCAAATGCTGCAATCCACCATGAAATCCAGCTGCTTATCCCTTTTCATTTCTAGATTTGGACAATAAAAGGATAGAACATTGCTAAGCAAGCATCATTAATCAATTGAAACCAACTGCTCACAATTAGTAACAATGATTACAGTTGGCTAAATTTCTGTGCTCTCTTAATTATTCCCATCACCAACCATATCATTCCATGTTGATACTTGATAGTGTATTTGGACTGGAATTTGAATATTTGCTTGTATCATGCTGAGTGTAACGGACCGTATTTGTTGCTAGCCACATTTCAGGCAAGCCCCACACACTTGCCGCGGTATTTGTCGCAACCCACCCGCACTTGTCGTAATATAATGGATCTTATATATCGAACCACTGGATTAAGTTTGTCCAAGGATATTAGTAAAGTTCATGACCATTTGTACTAGAGTATTTTCGACCGCAAAGTCAATCTCCCAATATTTCTTAAGTTTAGGAGGCTGTGACAACTCAAGCAATAGGTGCGTTTCATTGTGCCGCTTGTTCAATATCTTTAAAACCTATTTAAGAGGGTATGACACTTTGAGCCAAAGTGTGGACTTGGACATCGGTGATTTAGGAGCCCTAGTTGTGAACTCTCCTGCACTTAGATATGATGCTTATATAATGATATACATGTAACATACACGTTATTAATAAAATATTCGGTTTTCATACTCGATTGTCCCGTGAAGCTTCTCTTCTCATCGTGTAGGTGCCTGTTTACTCTTTTATGCCGCATATTTTATATTGTGGATGCTTTTTAGCTAGTATAACTTGCCGCTATACTATAGTACGCAGACATTCCAATTATCGAGTTTTATGCTCCTGAGCATCGGGAAGACTGATTTGTGAAACACTAGCTTCGGCAAGTACCGCGCGAGTCTGACTTTGCGTTACTTGAAAAGTTAGTCCGTGACACTGAGCCTGGTTAAAAATGAAATGTGACTACTTATACAAGTTTCTGCTGTCAATTTGCTTATTTTAACCCAAAAAAAAATATGAATAATATTAGGAAAACCAGGTGGATCATAATCAGCAGACAATGGCCTTCAAGCATTTGTTGATGTTAGCGATGCGGCTGATGCAATCTTGCTGGTGTATGAGAAGACAAAAGCAGAGAGTAGATACATATGCTCAAAAACCATGTGTGTGAACAAAATTATGAAGACAGTACAATGGCCAAAAGGGGTCCTTTGATCAATAATTGTACACCCCAAGCTGGCATAAATTTTTCATTTTTCTTATTTCTGTATGTTCATTATCTTTTTTTGTGTATGTCTATGCAGTTTCAATGATTGTAGAGACTATGGTGAAGCTGAGTTCACAGAAACTGAAGAACTTAGGATGGAAGTATAGGCCATTAGAGGAGATTCTAGTTGATGCTGTCAACAAGTATGAAGAAACTGATGCCTTGATAAATAATTAATCCACCATATACATGTTCCTTGAAGCTAGCACCAAAAGTTCTCAAGTCAAAATAGTTGTTGCATGCCATAATTACAACTTTATTTTTCCCCTTCTCTTGGGCCTTGTCATGTTGCGTATACAGATACTTAGAATAATGATCTAGTATGTAACGTTTTCTCTCGTTATAATTGTCCATAGATTCAGTTACAGCATCATTTCAGTACAAACTGCCAATGAATTTCAGTAAAAGTTTGATATAACTCAAAAAGATCAAAGGGGTTTCTTCCAAGTACTGGATAGGGGCTGCAGTTTTGCTGCAACAGTTTGTGTGATTTAAAATAAATATGTTTGTTTTCCGACAGAAAATCTTTTTGCTCAATTGTTGAAAGTAAAAAAAGAACACATAATGAGACAGAATCATCCTTTGTATTCTTCCAAGTAGTAGTAAAAATTTCTTATGTTTTTCTCAAATTAGTTTATCTTCCAGAACCCACCCAAAAAAAAAACCACTTGTGTCGACTGTTGTGGTCCCTTTAACAGTTGAGTATCATCAATATTGATGGTGGCCCAAAGACAGGTGTAATTGGACCCTCATTAAACCCCCCAAGCCCTAGCCACTGGTTCAAACAAAGCTAACCCATTTGATTAAATCTCCCATGAACCTGAAACTTGTAATTATGTGATTGGTTATCTAGACTTTCAGTTATTTCTGGGCAGAGCTTGATTTTGTTACAATGTGACAGAGTATTTCTGATAAAATCTCATGAAATTATACATACCCTTTTTTGTAATGAAAATAAAATAAAGAAAGACAATGATGATGATGATGTATTTGTTGTCATAGCCAGCCTGCAGCAGAATCCATTATGAGTTGTCCCTTTCTTGACAGCTCATTACCTTTATCCATTTCCATTTTCTCCCCTTGTGTGTGTGTACATACCGGCAAAAACCAGATTGCCCATTCCTTAAATAGTAAGTAATACAAAATAACAAATGTAAATTAGGGGTGTTCGCGGTGCGGTTCGGGGCGGTTTTTTCGTTTTTTACTTTAAACCTGCGTGGGTTGGCGGTTTGGGAAATTAGAAAACGAAAACGCAAATTTGATAAGGAAAACCGCGGCGGTTCGGGTTGGCGGTTTAGCGGTTTGGGCGGTTCGGGTATGAGGTTTGGATTATAAATTTTTTAAGAAAATTTTGTGTGTTCTCACATTATAATTGAAGAAAAAATTACATAATTTTCATTTATTCATTACATATTGTTATATGATCATTAAATATCTTAATTTTCATAGTTAAAGAAGAAGAAAAATATAAAATAATATTTAATTTGAACCCGGGTCGGCGGTTTAGGCTGTTCGGGTCGCGGTTTGAGTTAAAATTTACGGTTTGGGCGGTTCGCGGTTTGACATGGGTCAAAACCGCACACCGAACCGAAATTTGCGGTTCGATTCGGTGCGGTTCAAAATTATTTTTAATATTTTTTCAAACCGCGCGGTTCGGTTCGGTTTGGTGCGGTTCGCAGTTTGACCCGAAATTGTGTTCACCCCTAATGTAAATAGGCAATGAAATGTATCAAAATTCTCCAAGTGCATATGTTCCTCCCTCTAACTTCAGTTGCACAATATTTTTTTAGGTGATTATAAACACTTGAACCAAACTAAATAAAAAAATTTCCCATTAGATGGGATTGATTCTATATGAATTTTTTAATATTATATATTATATTTAAATCATTATTTCGTAAAATTTAAGTCCATTTTATGATTTTATTTAATATATATTTTATTGATTGAGTCTAATTATCATTCAATTCTCTATTTATTCATATGAGTATCATTCAAATCCGGACTTATTATTTTTAATATAAAAAATTTTAACAACTCAATTAATTGACACTCATCAATTAATTGAAGTTTCAAGGGGTGTAGTTTAGTAGCAAAGAGTTTATAATTTAATTGTCAGGTTTTGAGTTGAGTTTAAATGGTGTATTTCTTGTAAGAACGTACAACAACCGAGAATTTTACCTATTCCGCTTCAGCTTATGTTAAGTGATTTGATGGTGAATGTTTTCAAAAAAACTCAATTAATTGACACTCACTGATTTTTATTATATATCAATTTATATCTTCTCCAATCTCATTTGAAATATAGAAACACAATTTACATTCCTCTTTAATTGGGCAGTTAGAATTCTATTGACTGAACAAAATTACTTTTGATTTAGAACTTTTTGACTAGAATAAACTCATCAGACCGCGTTAACTCCGTGTCTTTGTTATGTTCTGTTCAGTGTTTACTTGTGAAAAATTAAAAAAATAATTAAAAATTAAGTTGAGATTAGATAGGGTTTAGAGAGTTTAGAAATATTGGCGCACCCCAACCCAAGCCAAGCTGGCTCTCCATGAGTCTTTTTTATTTTTATATCATTTCGAGCAATAATACAAGCACCGAGTTTTTTTTGACAAAATCATAAAACAAAAATAAAATCTTTTATCATTTTACTTTTTACATATAGGTACATTCTGTTTTACAAGGCATTTGCCCTTCTTTTTTCATGACGGAAATTCATTACAATCATTTATCTTTCTTGTTTTTGTTGTCCTAAAATAAAACATCAACTTGATAAGCCTACTCTAGGGATTTTGATTAACACCAACTAACTTAGGGATTTTTATTAACACCAATTAACAAAACATAACTGTGATGAGGTATGAACTACCAATATATTGAAAATCTATTTGAAATTAATATTTAATATTTGATACCGAATGAGTTTTTTTTACGACCCTCTCTTTTATAAGTTCATTTATCTATTTTGGATAATCTCGTGTTACTCTTAAGATTTTGTCTCTGTAGGAAGACTTGATTTCATGGTACCATAGTTGCACTCAAAACTCATATGTTCCAAATGCATGAGTTCGCGTTGAGACCTAAGCAATTTGCCCACTAATGACATGCGTGATTTTCAAAAAAAATCCACATGACTCCCACAAGTATCGGGATTTCAATCATACATGTTCACGTCCATTTTCACATGGGAGAGCTTCCAAATGAGACAAAATCGTGAGGTCGTAGGAAACGCAACTTCAGATACCTATCATAACAAAAAAAAATCTAATATAATCTAATATATGATACCAACTAAAATAACCAAAAAAATTAAAAATATAATAACATACATCAGATACACAATAATAAATATCTGAAAAATAAAGAAATTAATTAATTTATTTATTATATGAAAAATAATTTTTATTTATTTTTATTATTATATTAATTTTTCTATTTTTAATCAAATATCGAACATCCGAAACACTAAAAACCAAAATCAATTTCATTTATCTAATCTCCAAAACTAAATCAAACCCTTTAAAAAAAAACTGAAATAACTTCAGATATTAGATAGTTTTTTTCGATTGAATAATATTGAATATTTAAATATTCCATCCATACATACAATACTACAGTACTAGGGAATTATGTTCCGAAAATATAAACTATGGTTTTGTTTGTATATTTAATAAAATACAGGGATCAAATTATTATTATAGTTTTCAACTTGTGTTTCTTCAGTTCTCTTGCTCTTCGGTGCAAATCAGCCCTCCCTCCTCCTTCACCATCATCAACATAAAAAAAAAACATCTGCAACAAATTCAATGAGAGAGAATTTCTTATGTTCAATAGTCCTATTACTGCTGTATAAATATAATAATTAGCCAAAAGCAGTACCATTAGTAGCAAAATTCTACCTTAGATTCGTTTTACAAACTACTCTTCTGTGATCAACTTTTCCCATACAAACTTGTGCCCACCACCCACTCTTGCTGGCCCATCTAGGGTTTCTTTTCCCTCTTCCTTTTCCTATTTCGACTCTTTATTTGATCTATTTCATTTCAACTTTTCATCAAAAAAACAAAAAAATAATAAATTAGACCACCATGTTCTTCTTTGATTCCCAGTATATTTTTTCTTCAATTTCAAGGGTTTATCTAGGGTTTTTCCTTTACCATGAGAGTTTTTATCTACTGGGTTTACTTTAGTATCACTTAATTTTATCCAATTGATCATCTTTCTTTTCTTCTCTCTATAAGATTTTTCAGTCTCTGTTCTGTTCTGTTTGTTTATAATAAAGTATCTATCTTTTTCATATCTTTGATGGCTTATCAGTCGATTCCGGGTCCTGTCTCGGGGTCGAGTTCAAGTCCTGGGTTTCATTACATGAATTCTCCTTTTGGAGATACCACTTACAGAAAAGTCTTTGTTGGAGGACTTGCCTGGGAGACTCAAAGTGAGACAATGAGACGATATTTCGAGCATTTCGGTGAGATTCTTGAGGCTGTCGTTATCACTGACAAGAATACTGGGCGATCCAAAGGCTACGGCTTTGTGAGTAGTTGTTGATATCCTGTTCTGGGTTAATTTCATTTAGCATATGCAAGTTTGTATTGTTGTATTAAAGCTTGATCATGTGAATTGAGATTGCTTTTTTCATATGTTCGCTCTAGTTTTAGTTGTTTTTGATGTGAAATCATTTCTTCTTTGTTTCGGATAATATGGGATGATCAAAAGGTGTCAAATGTCAGTTTAACTGATAGAATATAATTGGTGTATGTGTGATTGATTAGTATTATTGTAAATTGATTGCTATTGTTGACACATGTTAGCTAATGTGTAAGGTGATATTGGTGGCTGTAGAATGACTTGGTTTTCTGTTTGTATTTGTATGGTGGGTGTAGGTGACTTTTCGGGAACCGGAGGCTGCTAGGAGAGCCTGTGCTGATCCAACTCCAGTCATCGATGGTAGGCGAGCAAATTGTAATTTAGCTTCACTTGGACGACCTCGGCCACCAGTGCTCCATGGTATCATATCTCATGTGCAACTGATGTTCCATTTGGCAAGTCTTTTAATCTATTGTATCATGATTACGGGTTTTTAATACTTGTAGGACGCCTGAGACCAGCTACTCTATTCGGTGGCAGTGCGCAAGCCACCCGGGGGCCTTACATTGGAAGTTTCGGCTACCAGCAACCACTTCCTTACAACTACCAACAGGGAATGGTGTATCATTCTTATGGGTAAGTTGTAGGTTTGAATAAAAATGGCAATCATCAGTTCATACAAACGGTACTTTCTTTCTTGTCAGCTGAGTCATTAGAGCAACAATAATAAAGAAATCCCTAATGAAGCGACGATAATAGCCTGCTAATACCAGGAAATTCCGAATCTCTGTCACCGTTCTCGGTCTCTCCCATCTCAGAACCGCTTCAACCTTTTATGGATCTACAAAAATACCTTCTCATGAGATAATGTGCCCCAAAAATACCATTTTATCAAGCCAAGTCCTCACATTGCACATGAACTACTTCGGTTCCCTGATGAAAATCTGTCCACAAAACAGATCCAACGATTTCTTGGGATTGTCAATTATCTCAAGGTGTTTTTTCCACATGTGTCACAACATACAAGCCAACTGTCCCGTCTCCTAAAGAAAAAGGCTCCACCTTGGGGTCTTGCACAGACAACAGCTGTAAAGAGCTTAAAGCAGATTACGCAGAATTCACCACCTTTAAAGATTCCCAATACTGAAAAGAAGATTTTGCAGGTCCCTTACATCTCTGCTTTACATCTTGTCACCATGATAATTATTATCTTTGCCATTCAGGCATGGATACTGTGAAAGTTTCTTCTTAATAAGAAATTGTCATTATCTCTCCCTATAAAAAGATGCATAAGATCTTAATGAATATTCAAAATTCTTCCATGGCATCCTCTTCTGTCAATCCTAGCTCTTGCCAGAGCTAATGAGATATATCAAAAGCTTTGCAAATGGCCAGTCACTGATCGAGCAATTATTGATTCCAAATATGTTCAAGACCTTTGGAAGGATTTACAATTGCCTTTATAAAACTCCATCCGCCCTTCTGCCCAGAGAGATTGCAATAGATATTGTGGAAATAGTTCCTACAAACTTCAAGATGAAACATTTAGAATGGAAAAACAGATGGTTTGATCCAATACAGAAACAATTCTGCAATTGTTCACTGTGGATATCATAAATACCATTCCACAGTTTTCATCAACAACCATGATTTCTTTAACCATTGCAAATGGAATTTTGGCACTTTGTTTGAATTTGGTTTCTTAAATGGATTTATTCTTGGGCCAAGTCCAATCCAACCCAACAATTCTGGAATCTCAGAAGCCAGCCTTTGTGAGTTTCCTCCCTTCATCAGTAATATTTTGTATCGATGGTATAACGCCACAAAAGTATTACTGTCTGGATTGAAACCATTACTCCAGAATAGACGAATGATTATTCATTCGTTTTCCACCTAATCCATGTGATTATAATCATACCATCACCCCAGCTCACTGATTGGAGACTCATCAATTGGCCATCAAGACCGAAACTTAGAGCTTATTACGGATATGATGATATTTTTACAGAAGAGATTACTTTCCGTCATACTTGTGATCTCAGAGCTCTCTCTGCGGACTCAGTCCGCCGAAGTCTAGAAAGTAATAACATGCTTGGTGTTGATAATAGAGTTTGGGGTGTGTGTTAGGTTTGAATAATAATGCAATAATAATTTGGTAAAATAAGAAAAAGAATGAAGTATTACAATCTACCATCCTTACAAAAATTTCGTCATCGAAATTTCTTAATCCTCAAACAACTCTAGGTATTTCTCTCTCATATCCTGTTCCACTTCCCAAGTCGCCTATTTAATGTGATGATTAGACCACATGACCTTCACAAGTGGAATACGTCTGAATCTCAACTCTTGAACCTTTCGATCTACGATCTTCACAGACTTTTCTTCGTAAGTCAGGTTCTCGCTCAACTCCACCGGTTGACTCTCCAAAATATGAGAAGGGTCTAGTACATATTTCTTCAGCACGGATATATGAAACACTTTATGAATCCTTTCCAATTCCGGTGGTAATGCCAGACGATATGCCACCTTGCCCACTCTTTCCAAAATCTCAAAAGGACCAATATAACGCGGTGCTAACTTTCCCTTCTAGCCAAATGTCAATACTCTTTCCAAGGAGAGGCTTTCAAAAATACTTCCCACTTGGAACTCAAAGTCCATCCTCCTTCAGTCAGAATAACTCTTCTGTGGACTCTTCACCTCTAACAGTCTAGCTCGGATCAGCCTGATCCGAGCAAATGTCATATCTACCAAGTCTGAGCCATGAATCTATCTCCAACCTCGCCCCAACAAACAGAGTCCTACATCTCCTCCCATACAAAGCCTCAAACGGAGCCATGTCGATACTAGCCTGAAAGCTATTGTTGTAAGCAAACTCTATCAGATGTAAATGCTTGTCCCAACTTTCAGTAAATGTCAATACACACGATCTCAGCAAATCTTCTAACGTCTGAATAGTCCGCTCTGACTGTCCGTCGGTCTGTGGGTGGAATGCGGTGCTCTTATAAATTTTCGATCCCATAGACTTCTGGATACTCTGCCAAAAACGAGAAGTAAATCTGGCATCTCTATCTGATACAATCGACAATGGTACACCATGTAACCGAACAATCTGCTCCACAATATTACTTTCTAGACTTCGGTGGACTGAGTCTACAGAGAGAGCTTTGAGATCACAGGTATGACGGAAAGTAATCTCTTCTGGAAAAATATCATCATGTCCGTAATAAGCTCTAAGTTTCGGTCTTGATGGCCAACTAATGAGTCTCCAATCAGTGAGCTGGTGTGATGGTATGATTCTAATCAGATGGATTGGGTGGAAAACAAATGAATAATCATTCGTCCATTATGGAGTAATGGTTTCAATCCAGACAATAATACTTTTGTGACGTTTATACCATCGATACAAAATATTACTGATGAAGGGAGGAAGCTCATAAAGGCTGGCTTCTGAGATTCCAGAATTATTGGGTTGGATTGGACCTGGCCCAAGAATAAATCCATTTAAGAAACCAAGTTCAAATAAAGTGCCAAGACTTCATTTGCAATGGTTGAAAAAATCATGGTTGATGATGAAAACTGTGAAATGGTATTTGTGATATCCACAGTGAACAATTGCAGAATTGTTACTGTATTGGATCAGACCTTCTGGTTTTCCATTCCAAATGCTTCTAAGAATGAAATACCATATCTTGAAGTTTGTAGGAACTCTTTCCACAATATCCATTGCAATCTCTCTAGGCAAAAGGGCGGATGAAGTTTCATAAAGGCAATTGTAAATATCCTTCCAAAGGTCTTGAACATATTTGGAATCAATAACTGCTCGATCAGTGATTGGCTATTTGCAAAGCTTTTGATATATCTTCTTAGCTCTGGCAGCCTGTAAACAGGAGCTAGGATTGACAGAAGAGGATGCCATGGAAGGATTTTGAATATTCATTAAGAACTCATGCATCTTTTTATAGGGAGAGATAGTGACAATTTCTTCATGATTAAGAAACTTTCACAGTATCCATGCCTGAATGGCAAAGATAATAATTGTCATGGTGACAAGATGTAAAGCAGAGATGTGAGAGACCTGCAAAATCCTCTTTTCAATACTGGTAATCTTTAAAGGTGGTGGATTCTGCGTAATCTGCTTTAAGCTCTTTACAGCTGTTGTCTGTGCAGGACCCCAAGGTGGAGCCTTTTTTCTTTAGGAGACGGGACAGCTGGCTAGTATGCTATGATACGTGTGTGGCAAAAACATCTTGAGATAATTGACAATCCCAAGAATTGTTGGATCTGTTTTGTGGACAAATTTTCATCAGGGAACCGAAGTAGTTCCTGTGCAATGTGAGGACCAGGCTAGATAAAGTGATATTTTTGGGGCACATTATCTCAGGAAAATGTATTTTTGTAGATTTGTTAGCAAATCTGGCACGACCCCCTCCCTAGAGCGGGTCCAACCCTAGAAAGGGGTTCGCGGACTTCTTTAGTTCTAGCATTCTATATGTCATACAAATCAAATAAATATGCACAAATAATACACCTTAAATTACCAATTTAATAAATCTTTGAATATCTCTCCAATATTATGGTTTACAACACAAGCCTTAAAAATATGAAAATAATGCCTTTAAAGGGGTGAGCTTAAAGAGCTCAGTAAGTAAAGCACTCATACTCTTAACATGACCTCACCAACAAAATAGATATATATATATATATATATATATATATATATAATATATGAAAATAACATATACTATAATATCATCTCAAACAACCATCCCATAACAATACAAACATCCATCAAACATGGTTGCTAATCCGGGTCCGGTATAATAGTGGATTGAAACCAATGAGAGGTAACACACAACTCCCAAGGTTTACCACCACAAATTATGCGTAACCTCGCATAGCCTCTCATGAGCTCTCTCTGCTCATATCTCATCTCTCATATCATCTCAACTCATCTCATCTCCGACCACTATTATACAAAACCCGGTAGCATAACATATACAAACACATCTCATATTTAATCCATCAATCTCATCTCAACAATCATGAATTCATATTTCTCATGCTTTCAATAACTCAATATATATATATATATTTCCACACATATATATAAATAATAATATTCATATATAACGATAATTATTCTATAATATATATATATAAATATAAATATAAATATATATATATATATATATAGACTTTTACAACAACTATCAATCAACAAACAATTATGTTAAGGGAATCATCGTGCGTTATACTTACCTCAATCCACACAAAAGTTCTTAATATGACTATATCCTCGCTAAAAATCTGAAAATATAAAATTACGATCAGGTCCCTCAACTTTGTTAAAATTACGATTTTGCCCCTAAACTTTCTAAATTTTCATTTTAGCCCCAAAACTTTTCTGCTATGTCCATATAGTCCTAAAACTCTCTTAACCCTGAAAAAACAGAATTTATAGATTAACCCCTCATAATCAAGCCAATATACAATTAAGTCTAAAACTTCCAAATTCTTACATTTACAACCTCAAAACGGTAATAATCACGTACCAAGCTCCAACGACCTCTAAATCTCACAACGAAGGAGCCGCTGGTCAGTATACGTCTCAAGGATCTCGGGGATGGTGGTGGTGAGGGCTGAAGCACGGTGATTACTGATGATCGATTAAACAACGATAACTATCTTTTTTGGCTCGTTTCTCAACAATCACAAGTCCGATTTGGGCAAACGAAGTGTCCAACTTGCGTATCTCGACGAGGGGAAGATTCTAGTTCGAGAGGTGTCGTACACTCACGGCGGCGCGTGGAGCGTGTCGCGACGACAGCAAGGCGGTGCGTGAGGGAGCGTGGGTGGGAATCTCGGTGGTGATACGACGGCGTTGGATTCGTCTCGTCGAGGGAATTCTCCATATGTGGTCACTTGCCAAAAACGGAGATCGGATGACGTCGAAAAGCCCATTTCTCTCTCTGGACACGCTCTCTCTCTCTCTCTTTAGAAATACTCCTTCAAATGCTCATGGTTTCTCTCTAAAATTCTCTAGAATTGCTCTCAAATGCTCTCTGGAAATGCTCAAGACAACCTCACTCTCTCGTGATTACAATTTAAAACAAAGGCTAAGGTGTTGATGATAATGGAATTGGTGATGGTTAGTAGGGTTGATGGTGGGGTGGATGTTTTTGTTTGGTTTAAATGATATGGAGACATGTTTGGTGCATGAGTGTGATAATGTTGGAAGTTAAGAAGAAAATACAACTGGTTTGTTATGATAATGTTTTTGCATAATGAAAGAAAAATGAATGGGTTACTACAATCTACCCTCCTTACAAAATTTTCGTCCTTGAAATTTCTCAATCCTCAAATAGCTCTGGGTATTTCTCACTCATATCCTGTTCCACTTCCCAAGTCACCTCCTGTATGTGATGATTTGACCACATGACCTTCACAAGTGGAATATGTCTGGATCTCAACTCTTGAACCTTTCGATCCACGATCTTCACAGGCTTTTCTTCATAAGTCAGGTTCTCACTCAACTCAACCAGTTGACTCTCCAAAATGCGAGAAGGGTCTGGTACATATTTCTTTAGCACGGATATATGAAACACTTTGTGGATCCTTTCTAATTCCGGTGGTAATGCCAGACGATATGCCACTTTGCCCACTCTTTCCAA
The DNA here is from genome assembly GCA_019454045.1 of Zanthoxylum bungeanum. Lineage (NCBI taxonomy): Eukaryota > Viridiplantae > Streptophyta > Magnoliopsida > Sapindales > Rutaceae > Zanthoxylum > Zanthoxylum bungeanum. The sequence goes on along the minus strand of SKCR01038711.1, from coordinate 3,792 downwards.
AATCTCAAAAGGACCAATATAGCGCGATGCTAACTTTCCCTTCCAGCCAAATCTCAATACTCCATTCCAATGAGAGACTTTCAAAAATACTTTATCCCCCACTTGGAACTCAAAGTCCTTCCTCATTTTGTTGGCATAACCTTATGTTGACTCTGCACCTCTAACAGTCTAGGTCGGATCAGCCTGATCCTCTCAGATGTCATATCCACCAAGTCTGAGCCATGAATCTGTCTATCTCCAACCTCGCCCCAACAAACAGGAGACCTACATCTCCTCCTATACAAAGCCTTAAACGGAGCCATGCCGATACTAGCCTGAAAGCTATTGTTGTAAACAAACTCTATCAGATGTAAATGCTCATCCCAACTTCCTGTAAATGTCAATACACACGATCTCGGCAAATCTTCTAACGTCTGAATTGTCCGCTCTGACTGTCCGTCGGTCTGTGGGTGGAATGCGGTGCTCATATAAATCAATCTGAACTCAATCTGAAGGTAGTAGTCTCACCCCTTGCAATCTTTGCTCTCCATTTTCCACATTGCTCATCTTCGTTCTGCTCTATTTTGAGTCTATCTAACAGTGTAGGTCGAACCTTCATATGGGCAAGAAGAACTCCACTGTCGGACATCTCGAAAGTCAAACGTAATGTTGTCATCTCCTCGAACACCCTCCGTTTGGCTTTTAAAAACTGCAATTTACCTACATTCTTCCTACTCAGTGCATCAGTAACTACATTGACCTTTCTTGGATGGTAATTAATAGTACAATCATAGTCACTTAGGAACTCCATCTGACGTCTCTGCCTCAAATTCAGCTTTTTATGAGTGGGAAGGTATTTCAGACTCTTATGATCAGTATAAATCTCTCACTTGGCACCATATAAATAATGTCTCCAAATCTTTAGAGCATGTACAATCTCTGCCATCTCTAGATCATGGGTGGGATAATTCTTCTCATGAGTCTTCAACTGTCTCGAGGCATAGGCAATCACTCTCTCATGCTACATCAATACACATCCTAACCCTTGATGTGACGCTACGGTATAAACCACATATCCATAAGGGAACTTCAATGGTAGAGTAAGTACCAGTGCAGTAGTTAATTTCTCCTTCAGGGTTTGGAAGCTCCTCTCACAATCATCAGTCCATACAAACGGTACCTTCTTTCTCGTCAGTTGAGTCATCGGAGCAACAATAATAGAGAAATCCCTAATGAAGCGACGATAATAGCCTGCTAATCCCAGGAAACTTCGAATCTCTGTCACAGAACTGCTTCGACCTTTTGTGGATCTAAAAAAAATACATTCTCCTGAGATAATGTGCCCCAAAAATACCACTTTATCCAGCCTGGTCCTCACATTGCACATGAACTACTTCGGTTCCCTGATGAAAATCTGTCCATAAAACAGATCCAACAATTCTTGGGATTGTCAATTATCTCAAGATGTTTTTGCCACACGTGTCATAGCATACAAGCTAGCTGTTTTGTCTCATAAAGAAAAATGCTCCACCTTGGGGTCATGCACAGACAACAGTTGTAAAGAGTTTAAAGCAGATTACACAGAGTCCACCACCTTTAAAGATTCCCAGTATTGAAAAGAGGATTTTGCAGGTCCCTCACATCTCTGCTTTACATCTTGTCATCATGACAATTATTATCCTTGCCATTCAAGCATGGATATTGTGGAAGTTTCTTCTTCATGAAGAAATTGTCACTATCTCTCCCTATAAAGAGATGCATGAGTTCTTAATGAATATTCAAAATTCTTCCATGACATCCTCTTCTGTCAATCCTAGCTTATGTTTACAGGTTGCCAGAGCTAAGGAGATATATCAAAACCTTTGCAAATGGCCAGTCACTGATCGAACAGTTATTGATTTCAAATATGTTCAAGACCTTTGGAAGGATATTTACAATTGCCTTTATGAAACTCCATCCAACTACTGGAACGCTTAAGCAGGAGATCTTGGATGAGGCTCATGATGCTCCTTATAATATGCATCATGGGAGCACCAAGATGTATCAACATCTGAAGAAGACATATTGATGGCCGGGAATGAAGAGAGAAATTTCAGAGTTTGTATCTTGGTGTTTGGTTTGTCAGCAGGTTAAGGCATAACAACCTCAACATCCAGCCAGATTACTCCAGCCTCTACCTATACCTGAATGGCTATGGGAAAACATTACGATGGATTTTGTAGTAGGGCTGCCGAGGACATAGAAAGGCTATGATGCATTTTGGGTGATAGTGGATCGATTGTCTAAATCTGCCCATTTTCTGTCGATTCGAGTTACATTGGGACCAGAGAGACTAACAAAATTATATATGGAGCAGATTGTACGGTTATATGGTGTACCATTGTCGATTGTATCAGATAGAGATGCCAGATTTACTTCTCGTTTTTGACAGAGTTTCCAGAAGTCTATGAGATCGAAGATTTCTATGAGCATCACATTCCACCCACAGACCAACGGACAGTCAGAGCGGACGATTCAGACGTTAGAAGAATCCTGAGATCGTGTGTATTGACATTTACTGGAAATTGGGACGAGCATTTATATCTAATAGAGTTTGCCTACAATAATAGCTTTCAGGTTAGTATCTGCATGGCTCCGTTTGAGGCTTTGTTTGGGAGGAGATGCAGGACTCCTGTTTGTTGGGGCGAGGTTAGAGGTAGACAAATTCATGGTTCAGACTTGGTAGATATGACATCTGAGAGGATTAGACTGATCCAAACTAGACAGTTAGAGGTGCAGAGTCGACAAAAGAGTTATGCCGACAAAAGGAGGAAAGACCTTGAGTTCCAAGTGGGGGATAAAATCTTTTTGAAAGTCTCTCCTTGGAAGGGAGTATTGAGATTTGGCTGGAATGGAAAGTTGGCACCGCGCAATTTTGGTCATTCTGAGATTTTGGAAAAAGTGGGCGAAGTGGCGTATCGTCTGATATTGCCACCGGAATTGGAAAGGATTCATAAAATGTTTTATATATCCATGCTGAAGAAATATGTACCGGACCCTTCTCACATCTTGGAGAGTCAACTGGTAAAGTTGAGCGAGAATCTGACATATGAAGAAAAGCCTGTGAAGATTGTAGATCGAAATATTCAAGAGTTGAGATCCAGACGTATTCCTCCTGAGAAGGTTTTGTGGTCTAATCATCATATTCAAGAAGCGATTTGGGAAGTGGAACGAGATATGAGGGAGAAATACCCAGAGCTGTTTGAGGATTGAGAAATTTCTAGACGAAATTTTTATAAGGAGGGTAGATTGTAATAACTCATTCTTTTTTCTTTCATTATGCAAAAACATTATCATAACAAACCATTTGTATTTTTTTTCTTAACCTCCAACATCATCACTCATGCACCAAAAATGTCTCCATATCATTAAAACCAAACAAAACTATTCACCCCACCATTAACCTTACTAACCACCACAATTTCTTTTAATGGAACACTTTAGCCATTCTTTTATTTTTGTTAATAACCAAGATGGGAGTGAAGGGAGAGTGTTGAAGATAAATTTCAAAGAGTTTTGAGAGCAATCCTAGGGAGTTTTAGAGAGAGAAACCGAGAGCATTTGAGGGAGAAATTCCTGAAGAGAGAAAGTGCATGGACAGAGAGAGAAAGGCGCTTTTCGACGTCGTCCGATCTCTGTTTGCGGCGAGTGACCACATCTGGAGAATCCCCTCGACAAGACAAATCCAACGCTATTAGACCGCCGCCGAGATTCCCACCCACACGCCCTCACGCGCCCCATGCGCCGCCTTGCTGCCGTCGCAACGCGCTGCTG
>SKCR01038710.1:0-77784 GCA_019454045.1 Zanthoxylum bungeanum | reverse complement strand
AAAATGTCGAAACTATCCTTGGACCAAATTTGGCCCATACAGTTTGTCCCCTACTATCTAAGTTAAGGAGACCTTGGCTTGGAGAGTACTTGACACGCTTGTCGAGGCTAGATGAAGGTGTACCTGAGCGTTTGATGTTGCCTATTGATTGAATCAGACGAACATCAAGTTATGAACTTGGCTCTACATGATCCATCGTGGATGTGCCCAGTCAAATGAGCTAGATGAAGGTCAAGATCATGAACTTGACTCTATAAGAGCCATTAGGGAAGTACCCAGTTAGCTGAACCAGATGAAGGTCAGAATATATGTCATACGACATGGGTAGTATACGTCTTCAACTTGACTCGACATGAGTCCATGGGGAATGCCCCGGTCGACTGATCTAGATGAAGATTCAGGATATAATTCACTTGACATGTGTGTAATCCATGTTTACAACTTGACTTGACATGAGTCAATGGGGGATGTCCCCGGTCGACTGATCTAGATGAAGATTCAGGATATAATTCAATTGACATGTGTAATCCATGTCTACAACTTGACTTAACATGAGTCCATGAAGATATAAGTCATACGACATGCGTGATCCATGTCTATATTTGACTCGACGTGAGTCAATGAGGGATGTCTCCGGTCGACTGGACTTGATGAGACCAGGAAGTTATAAGTCATACGACATGCGTGATCCATGTCTATATTTGACTCGACGTGAGTCTATGAGGAATGTCTCCGGTCGACTGGACTTGATGAGACCAGGAAGTTATAAGTCACACGACATGTGTAATCCATGTCAATAACTTGACTCGACATGAGTCTATGGGGGATGTCTCCGGTCGACTGGACTTGATGAGACCAGGAAGTTATAAGTCATACGACATTTGTAATCCATGTCTATAACTTGACTCGACATGAGTCTATGAGGGATGTCTCCGGTCGACTGGACTTGATGAGACCAGGAAGTTATAAGTCATACGACATGCGTGATCCATGTCTATATTTGACTCGACGTGAGTCTATGAGGAATGTCTCCGGTCGACTGGACTTGATGAGACCAGGAAGTTATAAGTCACACGACATGTGTAATCCATGTCAATAACTTGACTCGACATGAGTCTATGGGGGATGTCTCCGGTCGACTGGACTTGATGAGACCAGGAAGTTATAAGTCATACGACATGTGGAATCCATGTCAATAACTTGACTCGACATGAGTCTATGAGGGATGTCCCCGGTCGACTGGACTTGATGAGACCAGGAAGTTATAAGTCATACGACATGTGTAATCCATATCTATAACTTGACTCGACATGAGTCTATGAGGGATGTCTCCGGTCGACTGGACTTGATGAGACCAGGAAGTTATAAGTCATACGACATTTGTAATCCATGTCTATAACTTGACTCGACATGAGTCTATGAGGGATGTCTCCGGTCGACTGGACTTGATGAGACCAGGAAGTTATAAGTCATACGACATTTGTAATCCATGTCTATAACTTGACTCGACATGAGTCTACGAGGGATGTCCCCGGTCGACTGGACTTGATGAGACCAGGAAGTTATAAGTCATACGACATGTGTAATCCATATCTATAACTTGACTCGACATGAGTCTATGGGGGATGTCCCTAGTCGACTGACCCAGATGAAGGTCATGACAATATCCATACTACTGGTCATAGATCATGGGAGTCCACAAATTTTTCTAGATCAGATGAAGGTCATATGTCGACTCTACATGGCCATGGGAGATGTTCCCAGTCGACTGAACCATATGAAAGTTCAGGATACACTCCATACAAGAATAGTCCAGGTCTTCAACTTTTGTCATATGGCATTGCTTTCTTGCAAATTTCAAAACCTAAATCAATGTAAATAATGATACATGTCGTCTAGAGGATTTGTCGAGTGACTAGTCAATTGATTTTCGATATAAATAGCATACTCTGTGTGACTGAAACAATGAGAGATCTTTAACGTGCCTGTTGTGTCGACTGGGCAGAAGGTTGATAATGATGTCCCATATGGAGGATGTTTCATTGTCTTTTGTATCAAGATGACCATTCATATTGATGAAAGTACACGAGAGTCTACAAACTACCATATCTGATGGAGGTCTAGGAAAGTTTTCATTTTATTATACTTGAATAAGGTACACCAGAGTTTATACTCTATATGACCCAATGAAGGTCCAAGAAAGTATACACATTCCACTATACCCGATGAAGGTCATGAGACTACTGTCGAATGAACATGTCGTATGGTTTTGATGAATGTTTATAAAGGTTATTACTCTTTTTTTTTTATGAGGATCTATGATACTACGGTCGAATTGACTTGTTGAATGAATTTGATGAAATTCCAAAGAAGTCATTACTCATTATATACTAGACCAGTAGATGGCCCATGATACTACCATTGATAAACTTGATGAAAGCCATCAATGTCATCTCTATTCTACGAGAATACTATCGAATGGACTTAATTAAAGTCCGAAGTTATCATTCCTGATTCTACTAGACCTAAGAAAGGTCAAAGAGGTGTTCATTCCTCATACTAAAATATACTTGATGTAGGTCTATGAGACTCTTCACTCTACCTGACCTGATGAATGTCATAAGACTACGGTCGAATGAAACTAATGAAGGTCCATGAAGCTATGGTCGAATGAACTTGATGTAAGTCAAACTGAATCTTCATTCTACTTGACATGAAGATAGTGTCTAGAGTGGATGATAATCTCCATACGTAGTACAAAGATGATTATCTTTATATGTAGTATGAAAGAGATGGATGTCTATCAAAGTCATTACTAATTATACAAGACCTAACTAAGCTCAATGATACTACAATAGAATGAATTTGATGAAAGTCATATAAAATTTCCATACTACCTAACCTGATATAGGTTGGTCGATTTTGAGATCGAAGAAAGTTCTTCATTCTACTAGGCATGATAAAAGATTCCCTATGTAGTATGGAGTTGGCAATATTAAATCAACATAGCATGAAGATGATGACTAACATTTGTATTAGTCTGAAGGAGTTGATAATCATTCCAAGTAATCTAGGAGAGCTGAGAGTTTTCCAAGTAGCATGAAGTTGATAGCCATCCACTTTTATGTGTGTTGTGTTTAATGGCACCACTCCTTGATGCCAATCTACATCCCGTCGAATGAGACCTCTGACAAATGATATGTACTTATATGTGTAGTGTCCAGTGGTGCCTCAGCAAAACAATCTTTGCATCATGTCGAATGGGATATTAGCCAATGCTACACACATGTGAATGTGGCGTCAAATGGTGCCACTGCCAATGTCGAACATTTATATGCTTCATTCCTGATTGGGAACCACATGATATTTTGAGCTTTGTGCTACGTGTGATATGCATGGTGGAATGGAGTGTGGAATGGAATGGGGGCTCGTAACTCTTCTTGCATGCTCCACACCATTTTTTTTTACTTTTCATGGACCTTCTTAATTTGCAGACGACTCTACTTGTAAGAATTTTGCATATAACTTTGGCCACTGTGGCATTTACTCTTTGCATACATTTTTTTTTTTTGAATGGGCAGTGAGTTTTCAGGCATGCGATGAGGTGCTGTTGGTCTTGGCTTGTGGTATGATTGTGTGAATCGCCTTTTTCTCTTTCCACATACTGGTGTTGTCCTATAGCTTGCACGCTAGTCAAGCTTCTTTTTCCCTTTGCAAGTTGGGTGGTCTACTATCCATGGTGAATTTGATGCGACCAAGGGGTGAAGTTTGTCTGAAGCAAGCATTAAATCACACGACAAGTGGAGTCGAAGCCCACTTCTGAAACTGTGTATGACTTTAAACATGATCTGTAAATTGGTATTTTTTTTTACGTGGTGTTTTGTGAGTTGAAAAATATTGGCGCGACAGGTGGCTAAATCACGTGACTATTGGCTCTTTCCGTTTTAGAGTATGAGAGAAAACAGTTTACTTGCGTCGAGGCATATGGGTGGGCCACCAAATGTCCCATGTAGCCAATTGAAAATAGCAGTGATTGCTATAGAGAGCACTCAAGATAGCAAAAAGTGTCGTGTCACACTTCCACGCCAAAAGCAATAAATCCACACTTTAAAGGATAAAAGCTAGGCAGCTTCCTAAAGTTCAAAAGCTTACAAATCGAGGCTGGGCTTCTGGATCTATTGGTCGAATCTTCTTCACTTTTTGAGCCAACTCGTATGGATTTTTTTTATTTTTAAGAAACACGTGTCACAAATTTCTGTTGCTTGTGAAACTTTAAGTAAGCACGTGTTTGTCTCTGATCCTCAACTTAGTGATGCGTGTGGAGCGGGATATGGGAGCAATAATAACAGGAATGGGCTTGCCAAGAATGAGCCTACTGGGCCTGGTATGGTTTTTCTCTTTCTGCATGCATAACGAAGATGTAGGGTGGACCATATCTCCTTTGCGTGTGGGTTTGTCGAATATATGTCTCCAATACCCAGTTGCTTGACTCCCCATTCCTCTCCCCATAGCCCCAACGATAATTTAATGAAGAAAGGATTAAGGTCAATGAAATTCCTCTTTTTACTCTCATGTAGTGTGGAGGAGATGATGAGCTTTTTAAGTCATTTATGTCGTCTGGAGTAGATAACCATCCATTCATGTCTTCTCTCCCGCCGTCTGGAGTGGATGAAATTCTATCAATGCGGAGTGGAGAAAATGAAAATCTTCTTATGTTATCCTGAGGTGGTTGAGAATCCGTCCATGTCGTCTGGATTTGATAGCCATTTATCTTGTTGTATGGAGAGTATGGAAATCTTCACATGTAGTGGGAGGTTGAAGATGATCCTTCTACCTGATATGGAGGAGACAATCATTTTCCATGTCGTATGGAGATGATGGTCGCCTTTGAGTGGCGGAAGTAAGAATTGGTACTGGAGTTTTATGTAGGTCAATTTTCATCTTCTATTGATCGTAACTACTGTGTAGAGTGGCTAATTGTGCCACCATAGGGTCTGGAGTCTGCTTGCTTATTGCTAAAAGCCATGAGTGAATGTTTTTTGAGAATTATAGAATGTGACATCTTCGTCTGTTATGAATCGCTATGTCCCCATGGTGGGCGCCAAATTGTAGACGCTGGTTTTCGCCCGAGGTCCAAAATCGAGAATTTGTAGTTTGGGGCGCTAGCGATCCTACAAAACAGAAGAAGAATGAGCGGGAGTTCTGTCCACCGGTGTGGTGGGTGCCGTGGGCACTCCGACGCTCAAGTCAGTGTGGGAGATGAGCTGAAAGTAATGGAAGAGCAAGGCTAGAGATTACCTTGATTCTCGTGATCTGCCGTGAGGGTGGTTGATGTGAAATATTGAGAGCTATCGAGTCCCCCCCTTTGAGTTATCCCCCTCCCCCTTATATACCTATTTGAGGGGTGTCCACTTGATTACTCCTCCATTAAGACTTGGTAACGGTCGAATTTATGAGGGATATTCACTGTATTGCCCGTTGTTGGCTGCAACGGCTGGGTAGTGTTTATGAGCCAGGGAGTTACGTGGACTGGTGTGGGATGAGCCTTGATTATGGTTTAGGCGTGCGATACTTTATTGGGCCTAGGTTTGCAGATCTCTGGGCCTTTATATACATCAAGTCTTGGGGGTCCCTTTAGTGCGAATCTGTGACGACAACTTAGGCTTGGATCCATGCTGGAGTCTAGCATTGGGCCTGAAGCAAAATGTCGAAACTATCCTTGGACCAAATTTGGCCCATACAGTGTACTCAATAACACTTACTTTTACAATGACTATCATATAACCAAGACTTAATACATAACTTTTACTTGACTCTGATCGGACTCTCACTCTCTCTGAATTGACATGGTGGACTCCATACACTAGTGACTGCATCAGTATCCGTCCTCCCGAGCTCATCCTCCGAGAATACCTGCAAAACAAGGAAACTGGGAGTGTGCAGGTTAGACCGTTTGTACGATCTAGGTGAGTGGACGAAAACTGAAATACTATTATAAAAATATTTGGATCCTAAAACCAAAGTTCAAGAAATAGATTTATACGAAAACTCTTTTTTTTTTTTTTTTTGTGAAAACTATGGGTTTTTTTTTTTTTTTTTTTTTTTTTTTTTTTCTGAAAACCTCTTCCAAACTCTTTTTGTAACACTTATCTTTTCTGAAAGTTTCTTATAAAACTGATGTTTTCTGAAAAACTTTCTTTTCTATAAACCTTTTCTGAAAACTGATTAGAAAACTATTCTGAAATTTGTATCTGTCTCTGAAAACCTGACGTGTGGAAGCGTTACGTATCGTCGTCCCCTCATACGCGTAACTAGAGCCAGGAATGCAAATCCATGACTTTGAGGCATTATATATAGCTGTCCCCCAAAGCATGACACCCTTTTCCCTGAAACTAGTGGTCTTTGGGCATTACGTATTGTCGTCCCCCAAGCCACTGAACTATAATCTAATGGTCTTGGGCCGTTACGGATCTATACTACCCTCTAAGCTCTGAAAATAGGATCTATGGGCATCTATCATCCCTAGTCCTGAACTAGGATATGGGGGCGTTACGTATCACCGTCCACTCAGTCCTCTACATGTGCACATGTGCTCTCCGTCAATTCCATAACTGAATCAAGTTACATATTGAGGTGGGTTTATCCCCATGTCTCGAAAACATAAAACTCATGTTTTGAAAACGTTTCTTTTCTAAATCATTTCTAACAACATGCTAAGCAAAATACAACTGATAATAAAATTGACTAACGCCCTAACAGCGAAAATAAGTCTAATATGAACAACAACATAATGAAAAATCAGTTTAAAAGAAAGTGTCCACTCACATATTGGAATCTGGCTGGTGCTATACCGCTTCTTCGAAGGAAATTGCAACTCCTGCAATGATCTCTTTTACTTTGATCTTCATCACTTCTCCAAGCCTTAATTGTGGCTCATCTTCTTCTTTACTTCCTCTTCTCCTTTCTTTTGTCTTTTCTTTCTTTTCTTCTTTCCTTCTTCTTCCTTTTTATTCTCTCCTTCTTCTTCTCCTCTTCCTCACGTTTTCTTTCTTCTTTTTGTTGTTTTCTAATTTTTGAAACATTGAATAGTAATCTCCTTATATACTAGGGCTTATTTGATATTTGGAATAATGTAGAAAAGTGTAGAAATTTGAAGAAAGTTCGAGAATTTACTAGAATAACCATCAGGTACTATTCATCTGAATTTTTGATCTGCATTTTTAGCCCATTTATGTTAGAATTTGTATAAACGTTCAACGCGAAAATTGTAGTCTCAATCTCATATTTGCGGCAATATAAACTTTATAAAAATCGGAGAAAGAAATTGAGTTTTGGGATCTTAAACGAATTTTTAATATGTGATCTCTTATCGAAAAAAATATAAATCTAAAATGTGGCTCTATTAAATTTATAGTCTAAGATTGAGCTGAAAAAATAATAATATAATTTTTTTTTTTTTGTTGAAGGCTTCGTATTTGTGATCAATTTTAAATATGAATATTTGAGCGGAAAAATAAAACAAACAAATTAGCCTTAGTTTGGGATCCTATAGTGTAAATTTTGGCATTGGTGAAAATATTAAGAACAAAAATCTTCAAGTGGAGCTTTTAACAAAAAATTAGTTGTTTGTTATCGATAAATTTTTTTATTAAAAATTAAACAATATTTTTTAAATTATTTTGTGAAATGAATTAAATAAAATAAGAATATTTTAGATAAATTTGAGCTTTCTCCAAATGTTTAATAATTTTTAATTTTCAAAAACTTTACTCAAATTATAATTAAAATATATATAAAAAATATTTTTGACACTAAAATAATATTTTTAATCAGCAGACTAAACATTCGCTGGAAAAATAATAATATGTGAATCGGACGGTGATAAGTGAGGGAAGTGGGGCCCTTATGGGCTCCTGATAAAGTAGCGATAGTCTTTTTTTTTTTTTTTATTAATTTTTAAAAAAAATTCAGGAGCATGTGGTGAGTCGATTTTCGTACATGCGAGATGATTTTTAAAATTTGTTAATCAGCTTGACTCAACTCACCCACATGATCATGAATTAATGATCCTATAATTATTGTTCTGTTAATGATTATGATCGAGATAATTAGGTTCGTGAGCGGATCATTATATTTTATTTTATTATTTCAAAATTCATAATATTGATTTATTATTTTATCATAAATTGAGTAATAAAATATAAATAATCTAATTTTATTTTTGTTGGTGAAAAAAAAAATCGTCCTAGGACGAACGAGTCAATGAGGGGCGAAAAAGAAAGAAAGGACGAAAAACAATTAGGACGAACATGCATTACAGGACGATTTGCAATCAGGACGACGAGAGAAAAAATGATCAGGACGATTACCACGCATTGCACTTGATCCCACGATCTAGCGGTTAGGCTGTAACTACCCACGGTCTGACAGTTATCACACACAACTTGGTAGTTGACAGTAACTCGCCACTGTCTGGAAGTTATCGCGCATAACTCAGCAATTAGATGTATGATCCAGCAGTTGCAAGCATGAAAACGTGGGAGTTAGTGGACCAATAAAAGGGAAACCGCTCAAGTAGTTCACAAAGGCTCACTATAAAAGGCTCAAGCATGAGAAGAATAGAAAAAAGAACAACTGAAGACTCTTAATGAGCATTTTATTTTTATTTTCTTAGCTTTGTAATTCGTAGACTGTAACTTGTGTGTTTGTGCCCCTTGGAGACTTATTCACTAAATCAAACACCCCTTAGAGACTTTGTCATTTTTTTCAATCCACATGCAAGTGCAGGTATCTCTTCACATTATATAAACATACCTACCTACGCTTTCACTGTGTTACTATGATATTCTACAATCCCATTCACATTACACCTGATTAATATACATATGTCCACACACACACACATATATATATATATATATATATATATATATATTTTTGGAAACGATGGAAACCCGCCACCAAACCACTCATTCTGGGCCGCGGCGCAGGTAAAACCACTGGCTGTCCCAGACTCTTACAAGAAATGCACCCCTGGATTCGAACCCAGAACCTCAAGGTGAGATCCTGGACCCTACACCACCAAGCCACACCCCTTGGGGACAACACATAAATATACATCACAACATAATCCAAAATCTCATAAGACATTACTTTTATACCATATTCTACGCACGCGTGGCAGTGGATGATTGACTTGTTATATGGATGACGTGGTACGACTGTTACATCAAAGATTTTCTCATATGTATGTGAAGTGAACCCCTTGAACATAAACTGAAACGCTGGATCTAGAACGCTGGTCAGTAAAACGACAACAGCAAACAAGTTTCGTCTGTCTTATCTCTCTCCAGTTCAGTTTCATACAAGCAAAATGGCGGAGGACCATAAAATCAACATCGCTGCAATGCTTTCTAGCCTACCCCAGCCCCCACTCTCGGCCCCGGCTCCGGCTGTGACTCTGGTTACGGCTCCGGTTGCCTCCACTCCTATTCGTAAGTTATACATTTTGATTTCCCTTTAGATCCTGTTTTTACTACTCATTTATTCACTAATCATATAGGAAGCCCGGAAACGCCATTTCCCCTTCGTTTGAGGTTTCAGAAACGAAGGGGACACCGAAACCTTTGGGAAACGTTCCGAAACGTTTCCGAAACGTTTCGGTGCAATTAAAAATAAATAATAATAAATAAATATTTTGGAAATTTTTTGGAAACTGTTTTTTATAATTTCAGAAACTCATATTCATAAATTTCTCAGCTATTTAGGGATTCAATCCTCACATTTTCTAAATTAGCATAACATATAAATTGGAAATTGAAATTTGAGAATAAAATTATAAACCGGCGCAACAACTCCATTGCAGAAACAGTTTGCATGCTGCTTCATCTTTTTACTATTACAAGACGAGTCTCCAATCTACTGATTGTTTCTGCTTCATCTTTTTATCTTGAATCCACTAACTGATTTCCCTTCTGCTCGACAAGTCTCGAATCCATAAATAGATTGCACGCTTCATTTGCCAAGTTTTATTCAAATTCCATTACAGAGCATGAGAGCAAATTTGAAGTTTTAGAAACTCAAAATAAGTAAATGGAAACAATATAAAAAAGAAAATCAAACTGTCAAAGCAATAATGGACGTGAAATACTAAATTTCCGTTTATGATGATATTTTAATATTTTATTAATTTTGTTTGCTTCCAATGTCTTTTCTCGTGGACCCTTATAATTATTTTTCATTATTTTATTTTGGGTTATTTACGTTTTACTACTAAAGTTATGATCAAATAACAATTGGGTACTATGAATATTAACATATTACATTTTACTACTAAACTTATAAAAATTTAACATTTTACTACTTTTCCATCCAAACCGTTAGTTGACTGTCAGTTGACCTTTAAAAAGACCGGTTTATCCTCAAAATAAAATAAAAGTGAAAATTATAATTATACCCTTTAAAAAACATATCTAAATCTTATATATAACATAAAAGAAATACAATCAACAATCACATTTATAAAAATACTTCAATTTCTAAATTATCCATATAACCCAATAAAATAAAGAATTTAATTTACCAATAATTTAATAATTAAAATTCTCATAATACCAAAATACTTTAAAGTATAACAATAAAAGAGATATACTCAAAAATCATTATTTCCAATATTCAGCCGTACGATTACCACCGTTGATTAGAATATTTATAATTTATAATAATGTGTGTGTTAATACTCTTTTATCCTTAGGATGTCAATATGATGTCATGGTCAACTAATGGTCACTAACGGTTTGGATGGAAAAGTAGTAAAATGTTAAATTTTTATAAGTTTAGTAGTAAAATGTAATATGTTATATTCATAGTACCCAATTGTTATTTGATCATAACTTTAGTAGTGAAACGTAAATAACCCTTTTATTTTATCTCTCTATGTGTCTTTGCCCATAGAGATTTACAGTATAAAAATTTATTTGAGTAATATCATACTTCAATATTTTATTTTTTTTCTGTTGCATTACTGTGTTTTAACAAAGTAACAGAGTATATAATTTCTAGGTTGCAGGGAGTCAAAAAAATATCCCAAGGTTGGGTTATTGTTTTTGCTTCTACAACTTATTTGTAGTAGGATTGATATATATAATTATTTTATATACATTATTCATATTATATACATTATTCAACTTATTTATAGTAAATTTTAAATTACTACATTATTTATATATATAATTATTTTATTTTATTTAACGTTTCCCCAACGTTTCGTGTCCTAACATTTTAGAAAAAGACGTTTCCCGTTTCCGTTTCGTATCGTATCACGTTTCCCGTTTCCGTTTCCGTGCAACTTTCATCAACTTATATTGAGGAAACTCCTGCATATTCCTCAAAAATTTTCCCTGAAATTTAGATTTGTTCACTATAAAATAAGAATTATAATTTGATATATTTTACTAATTTATAATCGTTTGATTTAATTAAGGAGTTCCTGAACACTTAATGCACAAGAATCGTCTACAGGAGTATGCTCAGAGATCTTATATACCACTCCCTGTTTACCAAAGTCACAATGAAGGGTACCAACATGCCCCTATGTTCAGGGCGTCTGTGTTTGTGGATGGAGTTACGTATACATCGCCCAACACTTTTTCACATCGGAAAGCTGCCGAACAAGATGTTGCTAAAATCGCACTGGAGTGCATATCCAAGAAAATCAAGGACCAAGGATGCCCTCTCATTAATGAGGTTTGTTTCTTATGTGTGTAGCTGATATATCACTCACATATACTTTGATTATATCATATATGTTTGTTATTTGTCAATCATTTTTTAAGCAGATGGAGTGCTTCTTTATAGTTAAAATGTGCATCTTACATCTGCTAATCTTCAAGTATATGCTATCGTAAGAGGGCTTATAATTCTATTTTTACCAAATGTGTGCTAAAAAAATGATTGTGTCAACGGGCAAGGATAAGTTGCAGTAATAGAAAATTTATCATGTTCGAGGAAAAATGGCAATGATTCCGAGAAATATATTGTGTCTTTTGTAATAAGCATTAAACATATCACATCCTAAGTTTTAAAGAATTCTCTTATCAATCCATCCATTTGATGTTGTACTCATATATCATTCATGTGTCTATACTCACTTATTGAATAGTGTTCTAAAACGCGCCACCTTCGGCGGCTTATGGTCGCCGCTCCTAGCCCCAAATCATTGAGGCCAGGCACTCGCCGGAATGCGCGGCGTTTTCTGCCCATTCCGGCAAATTTTTTATTAATATTACCCATTATTCAAATAACATTTCTCTATGATTAATTTCTCCAAATCATACCAAATCTTAAACCTAATTATAAAAACTCTCAATTGCCAATTAACCTTTTAGGCCCTGCCTAGGCTCTTGGCGCTGGGTCGCCTCCCAACTAGCGCCTAGTACGTTTTAAAACACTATTATTGAATCTATCAAAATTACGGGAAAGTTGCAAATTGGAGATATATGAAATGTCCTCATATTTATCTTTCTTCTTTCATTTCCATGCTTCTGTGGTCCAATATGAGCAACCCTTATAAACTCTGTTGTTTTTCGTCTATTTATTGAACATGGATCCTTATGGGTGAGTTCATGGGAGAAAGGGCTTTTATGTGATAAGCATTTATTCATTTCGGTTTTTTCTTTCTGCCTTTGTTTAGTTTGTGATATTTGACGAATCCATGCATATTTCTGTGGCTTCATATAGTTATCACTTCATAAATTCCATTATTTTGTTCCTTATTAACTATTGTGTCAACTGCGACATATATCAATATAAGACTTGAATGTTGTTTCCCATTGCACTGACGTTTCTTAAGTTAATAACTTGTATGATAGTATGAAAAGAAGCATAGTTTCCTATCATTGTCTTATAATGCTTATTATGAAATCTCTACTCACATTTTAGACATTAGAGTTGGAAGAGCATATTACATTGGATATGCTCAGCTTTGCTTTCTACGTTTCCGCTTTAAACTATTTGACATCTGATCTTGCATTCTGTCTTAAAAGCTGTGTAGCATCTTTTTTGACCTTTTTTTATTACTTTTGTGCTTATTTTCCAGGATACAGTATTTTGCAAGTCTATCTTGAATGAATTTGCAGTAAAGATGAATCTGAAAATGCCTACTTATAACACCAAACAGTCAAAAGCTTTGCTTCCAGTTTTTGTATCGTCTTTGGTTTTCAATGGCATTACTTACACTGGCGAAGTTGGGAAAAGCAAGAAAGAAGCTGAACAATTGGCAGCACGAGCTGTTATACGTACACTTTTAGGTATTTTCAAATGTGTACTTTACAAAGAATTTGTGTTATATTCTAATTGCAGATTTGATTATATTCTTATTCCCATGGTGTTAAAATGATGTTTCAATATAGTTACTTCTGGGTCCGCAACTGCACTCTCTAAGATAATTAAATCCAAAGTCAAACTCTATGCTGCATTGAACAAAGTCAAGGAATCCAATTATAACACCCAAAATATTGCAAGTAGCTATGTGCCAACATCTGCAATTTCTGATTCAAGTACAGTAATACATCAAACAGCTGCAGTTCCTGTGGCAAGTGCAGGAATGCAATTGATAGCTGTAACTATTGAAACAACCCCAGCAATGCATCCAACTGCTTTATTTGCCGAGGAAAGTGCAGGAATGTGTTCGACAGTTGGAATTCACGAGGCAAGCACTGGATTGCATCCGACTTGTGCTGCTTCTGAGCCAGGCACAAGATCATATATGCCTCACCATGAGTTTAAGATACCAAAAATGGAACCATCCTCTGAAACTGTTGCTCTTCCAATTACATTTGCTCCTCCCATTTTAGGACAGCCTTCAGGACTTGGTCCAAGCTCCGCAAACAAGCGACGTAAAAACAAAAAGAAGGCTAACAAGAGATCACGCATAGATGCTCAGTAAGTTTTGATTTATCTTTTCATATCTGCCATGTTCTTCTTTGTTTCCTGTTTGGTTTGAATTTCATTGCTGAGGATTGTGTACTTCTCTTGGCAATGTAAAAGAGTATCTTTTCACGCATAGATGCTCAGTAAGCCTTCAGCTGTGCTGTGTGTCTATTTCCTTTGGTGTGGCTCAGTGAACAGCTCATCTACATTTTGTATATTCTGTTAGGTCTTGTTCAAAACCTTGTACTTCATGCCAATCTCCTTGAAGCCTTGTTTTAGCTCTAGTCAAACTCACCTGAGTAAAACTCTGGAATGTTTATTTATTTAACTTTGTCGTCGTTATATATATGCTGTCATTTTCATGAAATTAGAAACTTAACCATCTGTTTTGCTTATATTCTGAGGAGAAGTGTATAGTATGTCTGCATTGATTAATCATCTAGAGAAAAGCGTTCCCCGGCCGTGCCATAAGTACGATGGCAATTACATTTGTTGTAATAGTGCCTCTTCGTTCTCTATTAGGGGGGTATTATTTTTACTTTGTGTTGGAATGTGATTTGAACTCAAATTTATTAAACGGAAGGGTTTTTTTTTTTCCTCTAGCAATGAGGGTTTTGTCCTATAGGGATTTTGAGTTGAGCTGTTTTTTATGAATTCGTTTCGATTGATTTTTCTATTGCTTAATAGACAATTGATGCCCTGCTATCGATTTCGGCCCAATTATTTAGGTATGGTAAGTTCTTTGGGGGTGTTGCTATAGACGGACCCATGTATAGAATGATATAGAACCAACAAACACCTTAACAAAGTTAACGTAGATATTTTAACGCTCAAATTAATTAATGAGTCTTCTCTCTGAGGGGGTTAGACACAAATACTGTCACGACCCCCTCCCTAGAGCGGGCCCAATCCTAGAAAGAGGTTCGCAGACTTCTTTAGCTAGAGCATTCTATATGACAATCAACCACTCAAATGCACACAAATATTACATCACTTATTACAAATCCAAACAGTATACACGACTGTTGTGATTTACAACACAATATTAAAGAAATAAATACAAAAGGTGACATAAATGTCTGGTCCAACCCGAATATACAACTGTGGCACGTGGATCCAAATCTGGTACTGCTACTACTGAACAGACGGACTACCTGAAATGTTAGGGGAAAAGGGGGGTGAGCTTAAAAAGCTCAGCAAGTAAACACTCATTCTCTCAACATAACCTCACCAACAAAATAGGGTTATATATATATATATATGTATATATGTATATAATATATATATATATATATGAAAATAACATATGTTATAATATCATTACAACAAACATCCCACCTCAACAGTACAAACATCCATCAAACATGGCTGCTACTCCGGGTATAGTATAACAGAGGATTGAAACCAATGGGAGAGTACCTCAATGACAACTCCCAAGGTTTCTAACCATATCAACTCGTAATATGTGAGTAAAATATACTCAATGAGGAAGCCCCCGTACTCCCTCATATCAAAACCAGTAGGAGAGTGCCTCAATGACAACTCCCAATGTTTTCTATCATCTCATATCATCTGATGTATCATCACATCCCATCTCATCTCAAATCCGACCACTATTATACCAAACCCGGCAGAGTATCACAACAGCACACATCATCAACACAATCACATCTCACATCCAATCCATCAATCTCATCTCATCTCATCTCAACAATCATAATCATATTTATCATGCTTTCAATTTCTCAACATAATATCTCACAAATGTAAATATATATAATATAAATATATCTATATAATACACCATTATATTTATATATATATACCGACTTTCACAGCAACCATCAACCATCAAACAATATGTTAAGAGAATCACCACAGAGTGTACTTACCTCGATTCACACAAAAATCAATAACGATTATCGGCTCAAAATTCCAAACGACTAAGCTGAGAAGAAAAACAGCAATGAACGGCTCCGGAACTAATTAGAACGCTCAGCGAGGCAAGCGGGCCCCACAACGAAGATCAGGCCCCACCACCAAAAAGCGGACCCCACAACCAAAATCTTTCTACGGTGAATATATATGCCAAAACACTCATAATATCGAGAGCAACAATCTGATGTGATCGGATCGCCGATCCAACGGTCGGATCTCAAATTCCGATAATACCCCCGAATCGTCGGTAACTCCAAAACGGAAAAAAACCCAAACGATGTCGGATCAGGACGCGACCACTGGCGTTGGAAAGATCTCGGCCTGAAATGTGCTCACTCTCCGGAGGTGACCGTCAAAAGTGACCGGAGATGGCCGGAAATTGCAGAAGAACCCGCGACATGGCGTCCTCGTCTGGTGGCGCGTGGCGGCGCGTCCAGCGGCCGTTGGACTCGATCTCGGTGGCGGCGGAAAGCTGACGGCGGCATCTACACAGTGGTCCAGTGTGTGGATGAAGATGATCGACGATGACACGGCAGCGAAGCTTCAAAGTTTTGGCGAGAAAGAAGGAAGAAATAGGAGAGAGAAAGAAGAGATAATTTAATTTTTTTAAATGACTTTGTGATGTGCTAAACCTAATACGCATGTCGCTTAAATAAACTTCAAAAGCAATGATTAATATTATTTTAATATTTTTTTTTGCTTGCCAGCAATCATGCACCCAATTCTCACAATCTACCCACCTTACAAAAATTTCGTCCCCGAAATTTCTAAATCCTCAAAAAGTTCTGGATATTTCTCCTTCATATCCTTTTCCAATTCCCAAGTTGCCTCTTGAAATGATGATTAGTTCACAAGACCTTTACAAGGGGAATCTGTCTGGATCTCAATTCTTGGACCTTCCGTTCTACAATCTTCACAGGTTTTTCTTCATAAGTCATATTCTCACTCAACTCGACCGGTCGGTTCACCAGGATGTGAGTAGGATCTGGTACGTACTTTTTCAGCATCGATACATGAAATACATTATGAATCATTTCTAACTCCGGTGGTAATGTCAGACGATAAGCCACATTGCCCACTCTCTCTAATATCTCGTAAGGACCAATATAACGGGGGTGCTAATTTTCCCTTTCGACCAAATCGCAAAATTCTTTTCCAAGGAGAGACTTTCAAAAAGACTCTATCCCCCACTTGAAACTCAAGGTCTTTCCTCCTACGATCGGCATAACTCTTCTGTCGACTCTGCACCTCTAACAGCCTAGATCGAATCAGCATGATTCTTTCTGATGTCATATCTATCAATTCTGAGCCATGAACCTGTCTATCTCCAACTTCCCCCAACAAACAGGGGTTCTGCACCTTCTCCCATACAATGCCTCAAATGGAGCCATACCGATACTTGCTTGAAAGCTATTGTTGTAGGCAAACTCTATCAAATGAAGGTGACCATCCCATCCTCCAGCAAAAGTCAAAACACATGATCTCAGTAGGTCCTCTAATGTCTGAATAGTTCGTTCTGACTGTTCGTCAGTCTGAGGGTGGAATGTTGTGCTCAAAGTAATCTTCAATCCCATCGACTTCTGGAAACTCTGCCAAAAACGAGAAGTAAATCTGGCATTTCTGTCTGATACAATCGTTGTTGGTACTCCATGTATCCGCACAATCTGCTCCACATACAGTTCTGCTAGTCTCTCTGGTCCCCACGTAACTCGAATCGGTAGAAAATGAGCAGACTTAGATAATCGGTCCACTATCACCCAAATTGCATCGAAACCCTTCCGTGTCCTCGGTAATCCAACTACAAAATCCATTGTAATATTCTCCCAGGGCCACTCAGGTATAGGTAGAGGTTGGAGTAACCCGACTGGATGTTGGTGTTCTGCTTTGACCTGCTGACAAATCAAGCACCGAGATACAAACTCCGCGATATCTCTCTTCATTCCCGGCCACCAATAATTCTTCTTCAGATTTTGATACATCTTGGTGCTCCCAGAATGCATATTATAAGGAGCATCGTGGGCCTCATCCAAGATTTCCCGTTTGAGCGATCCCAAATGTGGTACCACAACTATATCACCCAAAAGTAATACATCCTCTGAACTCAATCTGAAGTTAGAAGTTTCCCCCTTAGGAATCTCCGCTCTCCATTTCCCACACTGATCATCCTCGCTCTGGGCTGTTTTAAGTCTATCCAACAATGTAGGTCGGACCTTTATATGAGCAAGAAGGCCTGCTCCGATAGATATCCCAAAGGTCAATCGTAACTCCGCTAGCTCCTCGAACATCTTCTGTCTGACTCTTAGAAACTGTAATTCACCCACATTTTTCATACTAAGGGCATCGACAACAACATTGGCTTTCCCTAGATGATAATTAATAGTGCAATCGTAGTCACTAAGGAATTCCATCCAATGTCTCTGTCTCAAATTCAACTCCTTTTGAGTGGGAAGGTATTTCAAACTCTTATGATTTGTAAAAATCTCACACTTGGCACCATATAAGTAGTGCCTCCAAATCTTTAAAGCATGAACAATTGCTGCCATTTCCAAATCATGAGTAGGATAATTCTTCTCATGGGTCTTCAATTGTCTCGAGGCATAAGCGATCACTCTTCCATGTTGCATCAATACACATCCTAACCCCTGATGTGATGCATCAGTATAAACCACAAATCCATCAAGCCCGGAAGGTAAAGTAAGTACTGGAGCAGAAGTTAATTTCTCTTTCAGAGTTTGGAAGCTCCTTTCACAATCATCAGTCCATACGAACTGTATCTTCTTCCTTGTCAGCTGAGTCATTGGAGCAGCAATAATAGAGAAATCTTGAATAAATCGACGGTAGTAGCCTGCTAATCCCAGGAAACTTCGAATCTCAGTCACCGTTCTCGGTCTCTCCCATCTCAGAACTGCTTCAACCTTTTGTGGATCAACATAAATACCTTCTCTAGAGATGATATGTCCCAGAAATACCACTCTATCCAGCCAAAATTCACACTTAGAGAACTTGGCATAAAGTTGTTCTCTCCTCAAAATCTCAAGTATCAACCGAAGATGTTGCTCATGATCGATCTGAGAAGGCGAATACACAAGGATGTCATCTATAAACACCAAAACAAACTTATCTAGATACGGCTGGAACACTCTATTCATCAAATCCATGAATGCTGCAAGGGAATTAGTAAGTCCAAACGGCATGACTAAAAATTCATAGTGTCCGTATCTCGTTCGAAATGCAGTCTTAGGAATATCTGTATCCAGAATCCTCATCTGATGATACCCCGATCGAAGATCAATTTTTGAAAACACCGAAGCTCCCTGAAGTTGGTCAAATAAATCGTCAATTCGGGGTAACGGATACCGATTCTTGATAGTCACCTTATTAAGCTGACGATAATCTATACACAATCGTAAGATGCCATCCTTCTTCTTCACAAACAACACTAGTGCTCCCCAGAGTGAAACACTAGGCCGAATAAATCCTCGATCCAACAGCTCTTTCAACTGTCCCTTCAGCTCCTTCATTTCTGCTGGGGCCAAACGACATAGTGATACGGAAATAGAAGTAGTACCAGGCATTAGATCTATAGTAAATTCTAGATCTCTACAGGGCGGCAAACCTGGTAACTCATCAGGAAAAACATCCTGATATTCATTCACAATCGGAATATTAGCTATTTCTCTCGATTCCTCTTTTTCCACCGTAGTGATACTTGCTAAAAAGCCCTTACACCCCTGTCTAATCATCCTACAAGCTGACATGGCAGAAATGATGGGTACCACAACCTGATTACAATCACTGACCACCTTAAACTCTCCACTATTTGAATTAAACCTTACTTTCTTTTTGCTGCAATCAATAACTGCTCCATGAGTGGTCAACCAATTCATTCCTAAAATCAAACCAAAGTCCTCCATTTCTAACTGGTAAAGTATAACTGGTAGTTGTCTAGCCTCAATCTTAATTCTTAATCCCCTAAATACCGCATCTATTCTAATGTCCTTCCCCGAAGGAAGACTCACAATCAAAGGATACTTATTGGTCTCTGGTACACTATTCAGACAAGGAATACAACTAGTAGCAATGAATGAATGCGTAGAACCCGTATCAAATAAAGCTCGAACAATTATACCTGATATCTGCACCGAGCCTGATACAGTACCACCATCTTGTGCCTCGTGCTCTGTCATAGCGAAGACTCGTCCCCTATCAACACCAGGTACAGTATGAGCCTGAGATGTCTGTCCTCTACCACCATCCAATCCACTCAACGTTCCCCTGCCTCTGTTCTGTGTGAAACCCGAACCTCGTCCACGACTACCATATGAACTTGTCCCTCTACCACGTCCTGCAGTCGGCTAAGCTCCCCGAGATCCACCTCTGATAGGACATTCTCTAGCTAAATGTCCAGGCTGTTGGCATTCATAACACATCTTTCCTCTGGTACATTGCACACTAATATGACCCTCATGTCCACAATTGTAGCATCGACGAGGGCCAGTAGGCCGAGATGCCACACTCACTGCACTCTGATCAACAGATGGCACTGGGCCTCTGCTCTGAACCTGCTCAGTCTGACCCCTGCGAAACTGTCCTCTGAAAGGTGCACTCTGTGTGGCTCTAGGTGGTAACCCACTGTGACCCGACTGTGGAGGATATTGTCTACTGTTAGATCTACCATGTCCTCCCTCAGAAACCTCATTTCGTCCCTTCTTCCTACTTTCCTGAAAAGAAGCTCTATTCTCTTTCTCAACCTTGATGTCGCTTTCCGCAATCATGGCTCTGTCAACCAATTCTGTGTATGGCAGTTTCCCCAAAATTGAAATTCTCGATCTGATCTGCTGTCTCAATCCACTCTTGAATTTCTCACACTTGTCGTCTTCACGTCGTACCAATTTTGGATAGTAACGAGATAAGGAAATCATCTGTCTCTCGTACTCCATCACTGTCTCCGTCGGTCTCTGAACCATGTGTTCGAACAGACGACGCTGCTCAATACGATAAGCATACGAAAAGTACTTTTCATTGAAGGCTTCCTCGAACATATCCCATGTGATAAACTGAGGTCTTTCAGGTCTATCTGTTCTCCAAAAGTCAGGGGATCTCAATCTGTCTACTAGGACGGTCTCAGTATGCTTCCACCACCTCTCTGCTTCTCATCTCATCAAAAAAGTGGCAAATCTAACCTTCTCTTGATCAGTCAAATCCAACACTCTGAATATATGTTGAATGTCATCCTTCCATTTTTCTCCAACTAGGGGATCAGCCGTATCCTGAAACTGTGGAGGCCTCAAATTAAGAAATTGATCCAGTTTGCTCGTGTTACCACTGCTGCTCGCAGGTACATTACTTGTTGGCCCTCTGGTAGCCATCTGTGCAACCACATCGATTAATCTTCCCAATATATTTTCTAAATGTGAGGCTGTCGGGGGAACTGAATGAGCAGCAGATGTCACATTAGGTACAACTGCAGGAACATCATCAGGTGCAGCTACAGGAATAGCAGTGGGAACAGCTGCCGTAACTACTGGAGGTGCAGGTCTAGAACCTTTACCAATCTCAAAAACAGGTGGGATACCAGATGAAGCTACATCTGATACATGATCTACAGGCAGAATCTGGGGTCTCTCAATACCTATACTCGACATCCTCACAAATCGCCGAGCTCTCCCTCTCCCGCGTTGAGTACCAGTTCCACGGCCACGACCAGACATTTTCCTACAAACAAAAAGCTACACCGTTAATACCCACTCTAATGCAATATGTCTACAGAACCTATAAACCTAGGCTCTGATACCAAATCTGTCACGACCCCCTCCCTAGAGCGGGCCCAACCCTAGAAAGAGGTTCGCAGACTTCTTTAGCTCGAGCATTCTATATGACAATCAACCACTCAAATGCACACAAATATTACATCACTTATTACAAATCCAAAAAGTATACACGGCTGTTGTGGTTTACAACACAATATTAAAGAAATAAATACAAAAGGTGACACAAATGTCTGGTCCAACCCGAATATAAAACTGTGGCACGTGGATCCAAATCTGGTACTGCTACTACTGAACAGACAGACTACCTGAAATGTTAGGGGAAAAGGGGGGTGAGTTTAAAAAGCTCAGCAAGTAAACACTCATTCTCTCAACATGACCTCACCAACAAAATAGGGTTATATATATATATATGAAAATAACATATGTTATAATATCATTACAACAAACATCCCACCTCAACGGTACAAACATCCATCAAACATGGCTGCTACTCCGGGTCTAGTATAACAGAGGATTGAAACCAATAGGAGAGTACCTCAATGACAAATCCCAAGGTTTCCAACCATATCAACTCGTAATATGTGAGTAAAATATACTCAATGAGGAAGCCCTCGTACTCCCTCATAAAAAAACCAGTAGGAGAGTACCTCAATGACAACTCCCAAGGTTTTCTATCATCTCATATCATCTGATGTATCATCACATCCCATCTCATCTCAAATCCGACCACTATTATACCAAACCCGGCAGCGTATCACAACAGCACACATCATCAACACAATCACATCTCACATACAATCCATCAATCTCATCTCATCTCAACAATCATAATCATATTTATCATGCTTTCAATATCTCAACATAATATCTCACAAATGTAAATATATATAATATAAATATATCTATATAATACACCATTATATTTGTATATATATATACCGACTTTCAGAACAACCATCAACCATCAAACAATATGTTAAGAGAATCACCACAGAGTGTACTTACCTCGATTCACACAAAAATCAATAACGATTATCGGCTCAAAATTCCAAACGACTAAGCTGAGAAGAAAAACAGCAATGAACGGCTCCGGAACTAATTAGAACGCTCAGCAAGGCAAGTGGGCCCCACAACGAAGATCGGGCCTCACCACCAAAAAGCGGACCCCACAACCAAATACTTTCTACAGTGAATATATATGCCAAAACACTCGTAATATCGAGAGCAACAATCTGATGCGATCGGATCGCCGATCCAACGGTAGGATCTCAAATTCCGATAATACCCCTGAATCATCGGTAACTCCAAAATGGAAAACAACCCAAACGATGTCGGATCAGGACGCGACCACTGGCGTTGGAAATATCTCGGCCTGAAAAGTGCTCACTCGCCGGAGGTGACCATCAAAAGTGACCGGAGATGGCCGGAAATTGCAGAAGAACCCGCGACGTGGCGTCCTTGTCTGGTGGCGCGTGGCAGCGCGTCCAGCGGCCGTTGGACTCGATCTCGGTGGCGACAGAAAGCTGACGGCGGTAGCTACACGGTGGTCCAGCGCGTGGATGAAGATGATCGACGATGACACGGCAGCGACGCTTCAAAGTTTTGGCGAGAAAGAAGAAAGAAATAGGAGAGAGAAAGAAGAGATAATTTAATTTTTTTTAAATGACTTTGTGATGTGCTAAACCTAATACGCATGTCGCTTAAATAAACTTCAAAAGAAATGATTAATATTATTTTAATATTTTTTTTTGCTTGGCAGCAATCATGCACCCAATTCTCACAAATACTCCAGAGCAAGATCACCGAGCTTGAGGCCTCACTGGCAAGTAATGATGAAACAATGAAAACCCTGGAGGCCAAGCTGAGAGCCAAGAACAAATAGATGGAACGAGCTCGGGTGGAGCTCAAGAAAAAGGAAACAGAGCTGGAGACTGAGCAGGATGCCATCAGGCTTGATGGAGTCGGCGATTGCACGGTAATCATTTCGTTGGTGATGCCGGACCTAGATATGGGGCCCATCCATGCGGCCATTCAGTTCTGTAAATGGGAGCTCTCAAAAGAGGAATTCAAAAAATGGCTCCCCTCCCGAACAAAAGAAGTGCTGGATCCTGAGCCCATTTCAGCCGCACCAATGTCCCCAGCCCATGAGGAGAACCAACCCGAGGCTTATGCTCCTACTCCCGAAGCCATAACTATCGAAGTCTCTCCAGCCATCCAGATGGAGACCATTGTCCCTCCTTCCGAGACCGAGCCTGGCCAGCTGCCACCCGGGCCTGTGGAAGAAGAAGAAATTGCCCCTATATGGCCTGATCAGTAAAGGATAACCCGAACGGGGTCCTATGTAAACTTTGAACAAAACACTTTTTTTATGATAACTATGATAACTTTTCTCTGCAATGTATTCCATACTTTAGCTTCTGCTTTCCACAACTCACTCTTCATGTGATCCTACACCCGACCAATCGGAGTCCGGCCATGAGGGGATAGTCCATCCCCGAGCTGAAATTAAATACGTACGGTGGGGTGTAACCCGACCCCGAGCTGAGAAAAACACTTGGCTCTGGGGGAATGTTGCATCCCCAGACCGATGAGATAGACTCGGTGAGACATAATCCGGCCCCGAGCCAAGAAAAACACCTGGCTTTGGGGGAATGTTACATCCTCAGACCAATGAGATAGACTCGGTGGGACATAACCCGACCCCAATCTAAGAAGAATACTTGGCTCTGGAGGAATATTACATCCCCAGACTGATGTGATAGACTCGGTGAGACGTAACTCGACCCTATACTGAGAAGAACATTTGGCTATGGGGGAAAGTTACATCCCCAGACCGATGAGACAGACTCGATGGGACGTAACCCGACCCCAAGCTAAGAAGAACATTTGGGTCTCGGCGGAACAAATCTAGCCTCGAGCCGATGGCATAACAAGGCCTCGGTGGAACAAATCCAGCCCCGAGCCGAATAAACCATAAGGCCTCGGCGGAACGAATCCAGCCTCGAGCCGATGGCACAACAAGGCTTCGGCAGAACAAATCCAACCCCGAGCCGAATGCCCTGCCATCGATTTTGACCCAATTATTTAGGTATGGTAAGTTCTTTGGGTGTTGCTAACATACCCTTGGGTATCAGATACCCAAGGGTTGTTAGCATTAAAAAAAATGATAGTAACTGGTTGCAACAACCGGTTGCAACCAGTTACTCAAAAAAATATTTTTTTATTAAATAAATTATAAAATATTATTAAAAATAAAATTATAAAAAAATTATTGTAAGTTTTTAAAAATTTAAAAATAAAATAATATAAAAAATTTATTTTTTTAAAATATTGATAAAAATAAAATAACATAAAAATATATTGCATATTGATTGGTGAAAGTTGCAAGTTTATTGGTAGAGGTTAAATATTCAATGGTCATAGTTACATGTGCGATTTTCGAAGCAGATGTAATTGCATGTTATTGCTAAAGTTTCAAGTCCAATGGTTTCATTTTGCATGTCTATTGCTAAAGGTTTCATCTTCGAAATATTGCATATTTATTTGTGAAAGTTGCATGTTTAATGGTAGAGGTTTCATATTCAATGGTCATAGTTACATGTGCGATTTTCGAGGTAGATGCAGTTGCATGTTATTGCTAAAGTTTCAAGCCAAATGTTTTCATTTTGCATGTCTATTGCTAAATGTTTCATCTTCGAAATATTGCATATTTATTGGTGAAAGTTGCAAGTTTATTGGTAGAGGTTGCATATTCAATGGTCATAGTTACATGTGCGATTTTCGAGGCAGATGCAATTGCATGTTATTGCTAAAGTTTCAAGTACAATGATTTCATTTTGCATGTCTATTGTTAAAGGTTTCATCTTCGAAATATTGCATATTTATTGGTGAAAGTTACAGGTTTAATGGTAGAGGTTGCATATTCAATGGTCATAGTTACATGTGCGATTTTCGAGGCAGATGCAATTGCATGTTATTGCTAAAGTTTCAAGTCCAATGGTTTCATTTTGCATGTCTATTGCTAAAGGTTTCATCTTCGAAATATTGCATATTTATTGGTGAAAGTTGCAAGTTTATTGGTAGAGGTTGCATATTCAATTGTCATAGTTACACGTGCGATTTTCAAGGCATATGCAATTGCATGTTATTGCTAAAGTTTCAAGTCCAATGGTTTCATTTTGCATGTCTATTGCTAAAGGTTTAATATTCGAAATATTGCATATTTATTGGTGAAAGTTGCATGTTTAATGGTAGAGTTTTCATATTCAATGGTCATAGTTATAGGTGCGATTTTCGAGGTAGATGCAGTTGCATGTTATTGCTAAAGTTTCAAGTCCAATGGTTTCATTTTGCATGTCTATTGCTAAAGGTTTCATCTTCGAAATATTGCATATTTATTGGTAAAAGTTACAAGTTTAATGGTAAATGTTGCATATTCAATGGTCATAGTTACATGTGCGATTTTCGAGGCAAATGCAGTTGCATGTTATTGTTAAAGTTTCAAGTCCAATGGTTTCATTTTGCATGTCTATTGCATATTTTGAAATATTGCACATATGTGTTGCTTTAATTTCAGATCAGACCTTAAGTCAGACTCTGACTTTGTTTAAGCTCAGTCACTGAAATCTGACTAGATTCAGCTCATGATAAGCTTCTGCCCCTGCTTTACAAAATGTTTCAGACCCTGCATAGTGAGATGATTTAGACCCTGCATAGTGAAATGATTCAGACCTTGCTTAGTAAAATGATTCAGACCCTGACAATCAAGAACCAAATCAGACTTTGATCAGGAAGCCCTAGTAGACCCTGACATGGTGTAATTGAATACAGATTTAAGCTCATGTTATTCGTTTTATTATTTTCTTTTACCAGTTATTGTTATTTTTCAATTAAGATTCCAGTAATTATGGCTAATTACCTTTGAAAAAAAAAATATTTTCGATATTTGGTGAGGTATTTTTAATAAATATATTAATTACATGTTTTATGGTTTAATTTTAGTTAATTATATATGTTAATGAGCATGTATATGAGTTTGAAAAAATAGATTCGTTTAATAAATACTTATTTTGAATTCCATAATCACTTAATCCATTCTAACAAATCCTTAATCACTTATTTTGAATTTCATAGTTATATAATCCATTCTAACAAATCCTTAATCACATAATCCATTCTCCACTAGGAAATATGATAGGGAGCTTGCTGCCATTACTTTCATAATTCATCACAGTAAGGCTGTTGCCATGAATTTTTTATTTTTTATTTTCTATAAGCAGTAGGTATTTGCAATACGAGTCGCAAATGTGGAAAAACTTCATTGACATGTTTCTTATTAAAATATCTAGAGCTCTGTTTACAATGAATTTATTTTAAATTATGACTAAGTCTTATATGATTTGAATACCTAATAGTCCATTTGATGTACATGACACATATGTTTTGTTGTCTGGATTAACTTCAGTTGCATCTCAATGGTGAAATTGCATATCAATGGTGTCAAGTTTCATGTTATTGGTCATATCTAACTATTACTTTTTATTCAATATCATGTTTAATGCTTCGATTTCGATCACTATTTCGATCTTGAATTCAAATTTATTGATTTTGTTCCATGTTTAATAATTAAAGTAACATGTTCAATGGTCTTACTCTTCAGGAACAATTTTTTCTCAAACTCTCTCTCCATGAGCTATTTCATCCATTATCCATTAGGAAAGATGATAGGAGCTTGCTGCCATTACTTTCATCACAGTAAGCTTGTTGCCACGATGTACAGGAGTACAAGGGGCATACCCCCGGAAAGGGTAAAAAAGAATGCACGACCTGACATATTTCAAAACATATAAGAAGAATGGTCCAAATGGCCTAGCCGAAAACCCCCAAAATCAGACCCTGAATCACCAGCAGTCTCTAAATCCAGAACTAGAATAACAGACCCTGAATCAGCTCACAGAACAGCCCAGCAGCACAAAACCTTAAGACAACTCCCAAGAGATTTTGAAGAGGGAAGAAAGCCTCTGAAACCCCCACTTGATCAGAGCCAGCAGCCCCTGAAAACCAGCAGCCCCTGAGCCAGCAGCCTTGGTTAGAGACAGCAGCCACTGAGGCCTCTGGGGCATCAGAACCTGAAGCATAGGTAGCTTCTAAACCCAGGAACCTCTTAACACGGGGAGCCTATGAACCCAGAAATTCAGACTCTGAAAACCCCGTCGTATCAGAGCCCGCAGCCCCTGAACCCTGCAGCCCATGAGCATCTGCCTCTGACCAGAGCAGCAGCCCCCGAAGCCTCTGAAACTACCCAAACCAGCTAGCCCTCAGCCTCTGAATCTGCCCAAACCAACCAGCAGACCCTTCTGAAACCAGCCCCTGAAATCCAGCAGCCCTGAGCCAGCAGCCCCTGAGAAAAAAAGAATTTTGCTTTATTTTTTTTTTACTAATATTATTTCCTTCAATCTCAAGATAACAAAGAATACAACAATGTTCATTATGAGACCCAAGCAAACCATTACCAAACTTACCAACCAAAACCTGCAATTCACTTTGCTTATTTCCCAAGTCTACATAGCAAATGAACAATATCAATAGATACCAAATGGGACCAGCTCCAAAATGGGGCTTCTTGATTTTCTTTTCTCTTTTACTTGAGGTAAACTTATAACGGAATTTTTTATGATCAAATGGAAGCTTGATTACCAAATGCTACCAAGTATCAAGGCTTATCAGTTGGATCACTTTCGGTAGTAATCCTGCTTGAGGCGCGGCCACCCATCTTGCTAAATAAAGCTGATAATCGTTTGAAGCTGCTGTTTCCCTCGCTAAAGTTGTGCAATTTCCTTTTCTTTCTCATCTTTGGTGAATTTAGGTCACCGATGTCACGATCAACATCATCTTGGTTCTTGATTTTTACAACCAGTCGGGTAATTATGCTTCGGCAAAATGGGCACATTGGAGGTGTTAGGCATATGGTTGTAGGGTTTAGCTTCTTGTGGCAACATAGGCCTAGTGTGTATTGTGCACACATCTGGTGGCCACAATCTTGTCTTCAATTGCCTGCTCAAAGCATATGCAACATAGCTCTGTATCCCTAGCCTGCATTAAATATGAACAAATCAATCTCATCTTTTTCAAAATCAACAAAAGTTAAAATAAAAAGTTCAGAAAATTACAAAAGGCTCTTATATAGAACAACCCACTCAAAATTGTACAAGTGTTTATTTATAGCTAAGATTTGTAGAAATTTTCAGATGCAGGATTTAACAAAGCTGCGCAAACTCCGTGTTTGTACTTCAATGAAACTGCATATAGAATCAATATTACATAAGAGATAATCATATAGCAGCAAAAGCATTAGCAGTAAATTTCTAGGAAACTAAATCAAGAGAAAATACAACAAAAGTAAGCTTTTCTAAGAAAATTGATTGCACGGAACTGGCTGAAAAAGATAAAGAGATACAATCAATTGATAAGAATTATAAAATGATCAACTTTGTGTTCCTAAAAGTGCATCTGCTCCAAAATATGTTTATTTGATGACCTCAATTAAATTTACAATAGCATGATAGGAACCAATACAACATTTTTTGCAACTAAACTTTCGCTAGACATCCAAATGTGCCCTTTTGCATTTTTGTTCAACCTAATAATTTGAGATGGCAATAAAGAAACAATTACATAATGTAGTTACAGGAAAAATAGAATAAATCAAAGAATGTGACCAAAAAAGAAAGAAATTAAATATTACATAGATGAATCTCTATGAAGACATTCTGCGCCCCACGCCAGCAGCGCACAGATGCATTCAATCGATGCCCCTCTAGCTACCAAGTGAAGAGGAGTGCTTCATGGGCAATTGTAATTAGCAATCTATCAATAGAGAATAAAGTGTAGCAGCAACAGAGTTGAACAAAGCAGCAACAGAGTTGAACAACAAAGAAATTTGGGGCAAGAAATTAAACAGGATGGAGTGTATCACCAATAGGGATGGCAATTTTACCCGCAAAAACCTACCCACAATGGGTAGGGTTTGGTAAATATATTAGCAGGTGCGGTGCGGGTTTGGTAATTTAAAGCAGAACCCACTGCGGGTGCGGTGCGGGTTTGGTATTTTAATAAAATATGCGGGTACCCGCATACCCGCAAAAATCAATTTTTTAATTAACCCTCGTGAGTCGTTCGTGACTGTCTAATTCCTGCCTCAATCTAAGTAGTCTGCAATTTCAAGTTTCTTTTAATCTTTTTCAGGTTTTGTTAAAAAAAGTTCAGTTGTGAATACTTTTTTCATTGAATTTCATTTACTTGTGTAAGTGTGGACTACTTGTAAACTGTTACAATAACAGGAGCACATATGAATTATTTTCACCGCTTCTTTATCTGACGATTCTGGTGGCATGAATGCATGATATATTTGCTCAATTGGATTTCTTCATATGATTGCTTCTGCAATTTGAAACATGAGTTCTCATGGTTGGAAGTCTAGGCAGGTGTTAAAACTTTAAACGTGTTATTTGCAACAAAATTGATATACCAAACCAAAATATTTTCTCTACATAAATATTTTTTATGCAATTATATTCTATTCAAACAAAATTTAAATCAAACAAAAGTAATTTTCTAATTAGGTGGGTACTTATATAAATTTTTTGATATGTGTCACACGGCTAAATTTTGTCCACAAGTTTTCTTAGCCAAGTGCGGCACCAAGTTCCCCAACTTAGTCAGCCTTCCCAACACCCACTCACGCAAGTCACTCCCAACTACTCCCGCAAGCCACAATTAGCAACACTCGTAATGTTCACAAGCCCAGTCAGCAAGTACACAAGCAACCATGCATCAAGTAAATACAAGACACAAGCTTTATAGGCAAACGCCCAACCTTTTCTTTACTAACCCAAGTAATTACAAGGAACCGTGCAAGATCACACAGAGGCTTACAATGAACATACAAATCGTGCACCAACACTATGTCACTGTCTCTCTCTCTTCTCGCATGATTTTCACATACTAGTGGCAGTTACACCCCAACTGCCCCAAGGTGTGCTGGCCCAATGGGCACCAGCCACATACTCACACAGCAGTTACATCCCAACTGCTATAGGCATACTTAACATGAAAGCCCCCCCCCCCACACACACAAGCCTATCCCGAAATTCCCTCACAAGTCTTCAACACATTTCCCCCATGTTCCATGTGGGGCGGTTACCTTCAGTTTTCCCGCAACTGCATGCAACTGCTTCCTATGTGTTGCATGTGAGACCACTCATTTGTATGTGCAACTGTGCGCAACTGCCTTGTCCAAGACAGCAGCAACTTCTCATTGACAGCCCCAACCGCCCACTTTTTTAGCATCCTTCACTTGGACAGCGCCAACTGCCCCCATGTCTCAGAAAACTTCCATTTGGACAGCACCAACCGCCCCCACACACACAGCCCACCCAAGCCATGTATGCATTTCGAGTGCTTTGTTGCTGCCAAAGCCACTCGCGCTCCATTACTCTCAGGCAAACAATCTAACGGGCTAACAAACCACCCCCACATGAACTGAACGACGCCCCCATCGCAACTGAGTCAATGTAGGCCTGGACTATGCCCTTAAACTGCCACACTGTTGTGTTTCTCTCCCAAGTTGCGTCTTCTTCCGCGCAACCCTTCCACTGAACCAAGAAATCAATCCGCCGATTCTTCTTGCTTTGCCCCATCACCCTATGATCCAAAATCTTCTAAATTGTTTTTTTGAATTGTTGGAGGAGATCTGCCTTTTTGAACCTGAATCTCATCCTTATCTTTATGAAATGGCTTCAAGAAACTCACAGATGCACCTTGATCCTATCTGGTAACCTCAAACGATAAGCTACTTCGCCAATCCTTTTCATTACTTCAAAATGACCATCATATTTGGGCACCAACTCACGATGCACTGTTTTGCTGCTGATTTTCTTCCAAATCTGAGGAGTCAATTTCAGTAACACTCGGTCACCCACCTGAAATTCCAGCGGCCTCCTCTTCTTGTCAGTATACTTCCTCATTCGGCACACTGCCTTCTCAAGGCTATCCCTCGCCTCTTCTAGCAACTCATGTTTCTCACGCGCAAATCTATACGCGGCAGGGCACTTGCCTCTGGTGCGCTGCTTGATCATTTCGTGCGGAGTCAGCGGCTGCTGCCCCAACACTATCTCAAAATGACTCATCCCCGTTGATGAGCTCTTGTGCAAGTTGTACGAGAACTGAGCCACATCTAACAGCTCCACCCAATTCTTCTGACTTGCGGTCACAAAATGCCTCAAAAATTCTTCCAGCAACCCATTCACCCTTTACAACTGACCATCTGTCTGAGGATGATTTGCCGTAGAAAATTTTAAGTCTGAACCCATCAAACCAAACAACTCAGTCTAGAACCGACCTGTGAACCTTGCATCCCTGTCACTCACTATGTCTTGCGGCAACCCAAAATATTTCATAAAATCTTTGAAAAATAGGCGTGTAGTATCCTCCGCAGGGCACGGATGTGGCGCGGCCATTAACACAGCATAGTTGGAGAACCGATCCACTACTACCAACACTGAGCCATACCATTGTACTACTGGAAATCCCCCAATAAAGTCCATAGAAACACTTTTCCATGGTTTTTCGGAACGGGCAGAGGTTGTAGCATCCCTGCCATCTTCTTCCGTTTTGTTTTGTCCAACTGACACAGTAGGCAAGATCTCACATAGGCCTCAATATCATGTTCCATCCACGGACAATACCAACTCTGAACTAGCAAAGCCAATGTTCTCTCAACACCTAGATGTCCCACCCACTGAGCATCGTGTGTCTCCCTCAGCAACTCCCTCCTGAGGTTCCCAAAACTAGGGACAAAGGGTCTTCCTCCCTTTGCATAGAGTAAACCAGCGTCAGCCCAATATTTTCAGACCTGACCATCAGCAACTTTCCCTACTAGCCGTTGATAAACCTGATCCAATGGTGATACCTCCCTGATTCTATCAAGAAAGTCACTCTCCAAAACTGAAACTGTCGACACTGTCTCCAGTACAGCCTTGCGACTGAGAGCATCTGTAACTTGGTTATGCCTCCCGGGTCAGTGCTCCCATTCAAAATCAAATTCAGCAAGCATCTCTTGCCACCTTGCTTGCTTAGGACTCAACTTCCTCTGTGTTTTGAAGAAGGTGTTTGCAACATTATCCGTCACTACCCTGAAGTACGAACCCAACAAGTAATACCGCCAAATGTTTAGGCAATGAACCAATGCCGTCATCTCATTCTCATGTGCTGAATACCACTGCTCGGCATCCTTTAGTTTTATGCTTTCAAAGGCAATCAGATGTGAATTCTGCACCAATACACCCCCAATGGCCCGGTCAGAAGCATCAGTGTGCACCTCAAATGGTAAGTCGAAGTCCGGCAATCGCAAAACAGGCTCTGCCACTACTGCCCCCTTCAAATCCGCAAATGCCTCCTGGCATTGTACACCTCACACCCATTTTTGTTCCTTTTTCAGAAAATCAGTCAAAGGAGCTACCCGCTTGGAATATCTCTTGATGAACTTACGGTAATAGTTGGCCAGCCCCAAAAATGACCGTAACTCAGCAACTTTACAAGGAGTAGGCCAATCCCAAATGGCCTGAACCTTTCTCTCATCCATGTGAATTTGCCCCTGACTCACCCAATGACCCAGAAACATTACTTCTTGTTGGGCAAATTCACATTTTCCATCTTAACATACAGTGCATATTGTCTCAATTTCTCCAACACCAATCTCAAATGATGCAAATGATCAGCAAGGGTCTCACTATATATTACTATGTCATCCAAATACACAACCACAAATCGGTCCACAAACTCAAACAACACATCATTCATCAAATTGCAAAAAATAGCCTGTGCATTAGTAAGTCCGAAAGGAATTATTAAAAATTTAAATGACCCATACCTTGTCACACAAGTAGTCTTCCCCTCGTCCCCTTCGGCAATCCGAACTTGCCAATATCCTGACCGCAAATCCAGCTTCGTGAAATATAATGCTTTGGATAATCGATCAAACAAATCTGCCACCAACGGAATTGGATACTTGTTCTTGATTGTGACCTTGTTCAAAGCCCGGTAATTCACACACATCCGCAAGGAACCATCTTGTTTTTTCTGGAATAGGACAAGCACACCATAAGGAGCTTTCGAGGGTTGGATCATCCCAGCATCAAACAACTCTCTCAATTTCTTGTGTAATTCAACTAATTCCGGAGGACTCATCCGGTAAGGTACTTGGGCAGGTGGCCGAGTACCAGGGACCAACTCTATTTTGTGTTCAGTAGGTCTTCGAGGCGGAAGGCACTTTGGCAGCTCTGGAGGCATTACATCATTGTATTCCATCAATAGTTCTGCAACCACATCTGGCACCTCCACTGTTTTCCCCAATTTAACTTCAATGAGGGCAGCCAAGTAAGTTTCTTCCCTGTGCTTCAACCCACTCTCAATTTGTAAGTCCGATACAAGCTCCTGTTGTCCCACGGCCCGATTATTCCCACACACCTTGCCAACAGCCGGGACAAAGCATGGTTGATCTTCATCCCCAATCAGAAGACCCGCTAAGTAAGGCATCACTGCAACCTTGGCCTGGATGAAAAACTGATTCCCCAAAATCAACTCAAAATCATCCAAAGGTACTGCCATCAACGTGCATGAGCCATGCCACTGACCAAGTTGTATCATTACACCAACAACTGTGCCTTGAACTTGCTTCGCTGTCGAGTTGACAGCCTTGATGCTACTCCCTGATTTAGTCAATTTGAATCCCAACTTCTCGGCAACGCCCACCACATTAAAGTTGTGTGTAGCCCAAGTATCCACCATTGCCCTCATTGTTTTCCCATTAATGAGAACTTGGACAAACATCAAGCCATTATCAAATCTGTCTTCCCGAATTGCATTTACTAATTGAAGAGGGTTCATCCAACTAGGCCATGCCGAGTCTCATTCCCCTTCTTTGCCCATCTCCGCAGCCACTAGAGCATTCAGTTTCTCCTTTTTAGGGCAATCTCTTGCCCTATATGGACCATCACAGATGAAACAACCTTTGTTGTTGTTGTTCACACCTTTGAAGTTGCCATCATCTTGTGACTTCCCTTTTCCCTCATTGTTCTTCCTCTTTTCCCACTTCTCTGAATATTTTTACTTCTCTTTCCCTTTGCCCTTCGGATCAGGTTTGGAATTGGTTGAAGAACTAGGCCTATAGTCCACAAGGCAATCTGCTACTTCCATGGTTGTGTGCAAGTCACACACACCTTGCCTCCGCAACTTGTTTTGTGCCCAAGTTTGTAATCCAGACATGAAATTAAATAGCTTGTCCTCCTCTGACATGTTCATTGTGTCCAACATTAAGGAACTGAACTGCTTCACTTATTCCCGAATAGAACCAGTTTGCTTCAAACTTTTCAAAGTTTCCCTTGCAATCCACGCTGTGTTGGTAGGGAGGAATTGATCCTTCAACTCATTCTTCAGCGCCTCCCATGTGGTTATTATGGGATGACCCACTGTCTCATCATTATCTAACCGAGTTCTCCACCATAATTTGGCATCACCAGCCAAGTACATGCTCGTGATGGTCACTTTCTCTGTCTCTAAGACATGAGCAACCTTAAAATACTGATCCATGTCCCATAAGAAGTTCTCTAACTCCTTTGCATTTCGAGCACCACCAAATGGTTTTGGTTCAGGAACCTTCAACTTGGTCGTAGTCTCACCCCCAACAGGTTGTCCATGCCTCAATGCCCTCTTTAGAATAGTGATTTCCCACATCATCTCCTCCTTACTCACTTTCCACGCCTCCACTAGATCCACATAATCTCGGGTGACTATAGCAATGCTTTCCTCCGCATCAACCCTTTTCGTTTCAAGTGTGTTCCGAAGGCCAACAATTTTCTCTACAAATTGCTCCTTTACCAAAAACAACGGAGGAGTAGTCTCTCGGCTAGACTCCCCAACAAGTGCCTCCAACTTAACCACGTGCTCCTTCAGTTCAGCGTTAGATCCGCCTGCCATCAGCACAAGATGACGCTCTAATACCAAATGTCACACGGCTAAATTTTGTCCCCAAGTTTTCTTAGCCAAGTGCGGCACTAAGTTCCCCAACTTAGTCAGCCTTCCCAACACCCACTCATGCAAGTCAATCCCAATGACTCCTGCAAGCCAAAATTAGAACCACTCGTAATGTTCACACGCCCAGTCAGTAAGCACACAAGAAACCATGCATCAAGTAAATACAAGACACAAGCTTTACAGGCAAACGCCCAACCTTTTCTTTACTAACCCAAGTAATTATAAGGAACCGTGCAAGATCACATAGAGGCTTACAATGAACATACAAATCATGCACCAACACTATGTCACTATCTCTCTCTTCTCGCATGATTTTCACATACAGCGTATATACTAGTAGCAGTTACACCCCAACTTCCCTAAGGTATGCTGGCCCAATGGGCACCAGCCACATACTCACACAATAGTTACATCCCAACTGCTATAGGCATACTTAACATGAAAGCCCCCCCACACACACAAGCCTATCCCAAAATTCCCTCACAAGTCTTCAACACATTTCCCTCATGTTCCATGTGGGGTGGTTACCTTCAGTTTTCCCGCAACTTCATGCAACTGCTTCCTATGTGTTGCATGTGAGACCACTCCTTTGCATGTGCAACTGTGCGCAACTACCTTGTCCAAGATAGCAGCAACTTCCCATGGACAGCCTCAAACGCCACTATTTTAGCATCCTTCACTTGGACAGCGCCAACTGCCCCCATGTCTCAGCAAACTTCCCTTTGGACAGCACCAACCGCCCCCCACACAGAGCCCACCCAAGCCATGCATGCATTTTGAGTGCTTTGTTGCTGCCAAAGCCACTCGCGCCCCATTACTCTCATGCAACCAATATAAGGGGCTAACAATATGCCTCTACGCTTTCTCATACTTGTCCTCACACACTCACATATAGCCATTCATCAATAACTTTTTTGACTAATAATTACTGCAGGGCTAAAAATAGGTTTTGCCCTAATATGGTCAGACTCGGACTAACTGTTCATGGGCTGGCCGAGTCTCTGAATCAAGTTTTGCATCAGATCTTAAGTTTTCAGGGGCTGACTATACTCCTACAGCAAGGTCTGACCTGGTCTTAAATTCTCAGAATCTGAAGATACTCGCTGGTCAAGTTCTGACTTATTAGGTTGTATATCAGAGGCTGAACAAGCCTCCAGGACAGAGTCTGACTAAGTTTCAAGGGCTGATCTGATTTATTGAGTAGAGTCTGGCTTGATCCTAACACCTTCAGGGTCTGCCAAGGTTTTTTGGTTAAGGGCTGGCTTCGTTTCATATGGTCAGGGTCTCAATTACTTTATATATCAGGGTCTGATTCGATTTAAATGGTCAGGGTCTAACTACACCTCATGATAGGGGTCTGGTTGGATTTCTTAACATAATTCTGATTTAGAGTCTGCTCAGGGTCTAGTCAGATTCTGCTTAGGGTCTGAAGCATTTTTACAAATAAGAGTCTGACCCGCCCATTATCGTCAGGGTCTGAAATATATATAGGTCAGGGGTAGAACCTCAATAAGGTCAAGTTCTAAGTCCGAATCAAAAGAAAGGTCGGATCAAGGTCTGATTCAGGGTCTGATCAGGGGATACCATATCAGGTTCTATCATTTCAGGGTTACTTGTGGCTTATCCAGGGGCTGATCTAGGCTAATTTTAGTGCCGATTCAGAGGTTTATTGGAGGCTACTCTGGGGCTGATTTCAGGATCTCATCAGGGCCAAGCTAGAGGCCAATTTCAAAGGCTCATCAGGAGCTTTTACAAGGCTGATTTACTAGTCTGCTCTGAAGCTCATGTGGGTCCGATTTGTATTTCAAATTCAAGAAATATATGTATATACAATCTGATATGCATCATCAATCATGCTTACACTATCTTCACCTATATAATTCAGATACTTTCTTCCTCACAAATATACCTGATTCTTCATTCTGTCATCTTCATCCAGGAACATACCATATTCACCGTTCTTTACATTCACAAACTAGGATAAATTTTCACCATTGATTCTTTGCATCTGTAAACTCATATTCACCCAGTGTTTCATTTTAACATACTGATTTCATTCTTTTTATATTCTACTCACATACATCTTTACTGTCATATCAATCAATATATAAACTCAATTCCAAGTTCTGATTCTAATATCAAATTAAACTTCTAAAACACAACATCACACATTGTTTGCGTAATTTTCTGCTTGAAGAAACGTGTAAGGTTCAAACCTCTTGAGACAAAGTCCCAGAAAAGGGTGTTTGATTAAGTGAATAAGCCTCCAAGGGGCACAAGAACACAAATTACAGTCCTAAGGATTATAAAACTACGAAATAAAAAATAAGATGCTCGTTTGAGTCTTCATTTGATCGCTTTTTTTCTTTACATGAATGAGAATTTTATAGTGGGCCTTACTAACTGCTCAAATGGTTTCAGTCTGTAATTTCCCTGCAACTGCTGGGTCATGCCTCCAACCGTTGAGTTGTGCGCCATAACTGCCTAATTGTGGAGGAAATTATGTAATTGCTGTAATCGTGGGATCAACTACAATATGAATTATTCGTTCTAACTCGTTTGTCGTCCTAATTTTTGTGTCGTCTGGTGATTGTTCTGATCGTTCTTCCCCTTGTCCCCATGTTTTCCTTTGTCCCTTACTCCTTCGTTCTAGGTCGATTTCACTCTAGGGTGACTTTCTTTTGTCAACAATTGTCCCCCAAATTCACCTTGATTGAGTTAGAAGTGAAATCGAGGTGAATTTCTTGATTTAGGTAGAATCATGGTAGTAGACGTCGGCCTATAAGTCTTGGCCTTATTGTTTTGTCTGGCCACCCTTTATGTTCCCCATGCGAGCCCATCGCTTCTTTAATAAATGTGCAACATTTCCCAACATGTTTCATCATGGCGCCCATTAATGAGCCGTATTTCATGTCATTTCAGTATCACCCTGCATCACACGTCACTTTTATCCCCTTATATCGAGTTGTATCCTAACACTTGTCTAGGGCGATTCTTCATTCTTTTCATTTTCCCACCGTTTCCTTCCTTCGACGATTTCGGTTGCGACACCTGTCCCATGATGATCTTCTCCTCTTTGTCTATAAGGGTTTACCCTGCTCTTGTTTTCACTTTACTTTCCATTCTCTTTGCAAAGTTCCCTTATTTTACTCTCAACCTTCAACCATTAATGGCGTCTTCTTCTTCTGGCCCCAAAGACAACTCCTCAACTTTTGGTGACTATCAGATGGCATTGGGTGACTCCTCTATGAGTGCTTTCTATTGGACAAAATGACCCATAGCGTCACTATTTGCACAGATCATTGTGTTGTTGTAGAAAATTAACTATGTGACAAGGAAATTGCACTCTCATCATTTGTGATTAGATCACCATAGATATATAAATGAAGAGAGGTCCCTATGATTAGTTCCTGGACTGAGAATGATATGAGACAGTATCAGTCCCCGAAGGTTTAATCATTAAATATCCCTAGCCGGAGTATTATCGAGACTGGACATCGATAATGCGGAATAGGCTAGTATTGCACTTGTGTGCGTTGTGAGGGCACAACGACATAGTTCTCATATATATAAGTATCAGATACTTATGCAAGTACGATAGGAGGTCGTGTTTCACCGATGGTACGGGAAACAGCTTCGCTCTGGATAGACCCCTCGGAATCTCATTGGTATTATGACTATGTGTCTATGGGAGGCCGAAATCAAGGTAGGTGTGTATAGTCTTAACCTGAGACTTGCATCGCTAATACTTACGATAATCGATAGACTTTGGTCTTGGTGGTACAGGGCTTTAACCGGTTCTGCGTACACCACTTCTGGGTTTATCAGAGAGTCGTAGTGTATTGGGTGTGATGTCGAGACGGAAATATCACTTCAGTCATAGTGGAGATGATGTCACGAAGGATACGGTATTAGTGCTCTTAAGTGCTGGCCGGCCATCGGGATATTATGACAAGGTCATGTATATCCGATTATAGAGACTAGTTACCAGACATCCGACATGTGCTTCGGACGAGGCAGACACTTATCCAGCCCCAGCCCTAACACGTGACTATCCGATACTGGGCTGATATACACAATACTACGGTATATTACGCTTGATACAGATCTATATATTCCTGTAAGAATATTTCTGGAGAATTGGGTAGGCATGGCGCTTTGCTAGAAGCCAATCTTGTCTTGTAAATCGGTATAAACGTAGTACGAGGTACTTACGTGTTCGGATAGTCCGACGACCATATTTACTGCCAACATATCCGGAGATCTCATGGGTCGCTTCCCAAAGATTCACCGATGATGTATGACTCACACTTAATTAATCTGGGATTAATTAGAAGAGAGAGAAAATTAATCTGGGATTAATCACGGAGATATTTTATCTGGGATAAAATATTAATTAAAGAGAGAGAACGATTAATTTGGAATTAATCGATAAAATAATATATTTGATATATTAAACGAAATTGGATTTCGACGCAGAATTAAAATTAGATTATAATTCGGGCGAACGAATTAATTTAGAATTAATTCGTTAGCGACGTGAATAGTGATTTTGCTAGGCGTAATCATTTAATTACGACGCGACGGAAAAT
Source organism: Zanthoxylum bungeanum (assembly GCA_019454045.1). Lineage (NCBI taxonomy): Eukaryota > Viridiplantae > Streptophyta > Magnoliopsida > Sapindales > Rutaceae > Zanthoxylum > Zanthoxylum bungeanum. The sequence continues at coordinate 37,463 of SKCR01038710.1, read as the reverse complement.
TCGTTAATTTGGAATTAGCGAACCCGAGCCCGGGATTATTTGCGAACGCATTCGCATTTCGAATTCGAGTGCGGCACGCAAGTCAAATCGTGCGTCAAATCGCAAGTCACATCAAGCGTCAAATCAAATGTCACTTTGAGTGATGTGACAAGTTGTCATTTGATTTGAGTGATTGATGTGGTAGTTGAAAAGCAATTATTGCTTTTTGCTTTTTGACTTTTTGATAAATGGAAAATGATTTGTGTATTTGTTATTTGATTTTTGGAAAAATCAAATAAATATATATATAACATTTCTTTTTCCTTTTTCTCTCTCCACTCTCACGATTTCTTCTCCCTTTCTTTTCCCTCTTCTCCCTCACGATTTTGGAGCCGTTTTCTTCTTGTTCTTGTTCTGGTTTGACCGAAAAAAATGAGAAGCAAGGAAGAAGAGTAGTGCTAGCACACACTTGGGTTATACATAGGTGATAGGGAAACGAATTTATGAGCTTGGAATCAATTTTGGAGCTTGAAGCTTGGAGCTTCCATGGTGTTCATCAATGGCCGATTCTTGGAGGGACAAAAACCAGTAAAACCGGACAGCCCACTGCAAGGAGGAGCTGCTGCCGTGACTTTGAGGGAGTCTTGAAGGCTTTTGTTCTTCGCTTCTCAAACCCATCAATGTGAGTATGTATTCCGTCTTACTCCTTTGTGTATTCTTGCGAATTTTGTGCTTGATTTCATGATTCTTGGGACCTATATTAGAACTCAACAATGGTATCTTGTGCTATTATCAAGCATGAAAAAGTTAGGGTTAAAATTGGGTAAACTCGATTTAGGCATGATTTGGTTGAATTGTTTGATGAAGTATGCTTGAATGAGGTTGAATTGAAGTTGTGTATGATCAATTTCATGAAATTGGATTGGATTCAATTTTCCCTAAATTTTGGGCATGACAAATTGGGTAAAATCAATTGAAGCATGGTTTGATTAAATTGATTGATTAGGTATGCTTAAATGTTGTTGAATTAAAGATTGATTGGATCAATTTGAAGAAATTGTGTTTGGAACAAATTTCCCCAATTTGTTATGTTGGCCTAAAGTGAAAAATTTTGGGTAAACTTGATTTTGAGCATATTTTGTGAAATTGGATGAATAAGAATGCTTAAAGTATGTTTAATTTAAGATTGATTGGATCAATTTGTTGAAATTGTGTTTGGAACAAATTTCCCCAAATTGCTTATGTTGGCCGAAATTAAAGAACCCTAAATTTCTTGGTGATTTTGTTTGTTTGATCATTGGATGACTTAAAACAATTGGGTAATGTTGTTTTGAATTTCAATTTGATTGAATTTTGATTTGGAACAATTTTCCCAAATTAAAGTAGGCTTGGCCGAATTCAATTGGATATGAAATTCATTGTGTTTTTTGTATTTTGATTTATTAGATGAGTTTAATTGAATTGGGAAATGATGATTGTGGATTCAATGGGATTGAAACCGAATCGGATTGGAAAAACCCCTAATTACCGAGAACAAAAGCATGTAAAATGGGTTTGATTTTAATAAATTGTTTTGGACATTATTTGATGTAGAAATGCATGATTAAGTATGCTTATTGATGTTTTAGAAACATTAATTGGGTGGTTAATTATGTATTACACTTAGGTTAATTAATTATGGAATTTAGAATTTTATAAGTTAATTAATTGGGCTTATTTTTGGAAATTGGGCCTTTAAGGTTGTGATTGGGCTTTTGGGCTTTGTTGTACAAAGTTGAGTTTAGGCAAATTTGGTTGGATCCAATTGGGCCTAAAACCGCATCCATAAAGTCCAATTATGACTTAATGGACCTTAATTATTTAATTGGGCCTAATGGGCCAAAATTGATTTATGGGCTTATGGGGTAACTCCCGGATTGGATTTTGGTTATTCAGTTTGACCCGAGTTGACCAAAAGTCCACGCCTTATAGAAATTAATTAAAATCCCATTGGACTTTAATTAAATAAACATTAGATGTTAATCGGGCTTTGAGACCCGTTGCGATTAAATTTGGAATTTAAGTCGTAAAGGTTCGTTAATAAAAGTGTAATATTTAATTTGGAATTAAATAGTGAATTATAATTAAATGCGTATTAAATTGGATTTAATTATGTAATTTATTTAATTCAAGAATTCGTACTTTGAGTACTTATTCGCAAAACGAGTTTGACTCGAGCAAAAATCAAATCGTTGTTTGAACATTGGATGATCACTAATTATCAGATTAATTAATTTGATTAGATTAATTGATAACATGCTTGTATGAATACATGGTTGCGATGCATGAATAATGTATATCGGATGGATATTAGTCGGGTGGGGTAATTTTGGAAATTGTTGTAATAAATTTGATTTATTAATTGGACCTGCGTGTCCAGCCTTATCACCTCTATACTCTTTGTATTCTCTTCTCACCTATTCCCCTCAATGTAAATGAGGTTTCTTTAGAAGTGTAGTGTAACGGGTAGAAGTAAATACATGTGCTAGCTTTGGAGAGAGAAAATGAGAGATTTGATCTAGGATCAATGTAAAGTATCCATCCGCATATCATTATTATTTTATTTCATATGCCCTTTATTATGTGTTTAGAATGCATGTTTAAGGGTGTATGATGATGAGACCTTAATAAAGATAATAAATTGGTAGCCAATTGCACGTGAAAAAACCCTCGCTTAATATCAAGTGTCTTTCCTTCCATTGAGTGATTCTTACTCAAGATCCGAGATTGGCATTGGGTTGTTGGCCAAAGTCAAGCCCTTTGTCCGTCGAAGATGTGTTTGAATCACGAAGGCTTTGTTCAATATCGGTGTCTTGTCCAAGTTGTGGTTTGTTGGCCAAAGTCAAGACCACTTCTTGTCCATCGACATTGATTACGAAGCTTTCCATGGTCAATGGGTCGCGCTTGACTGGGATCACTAGGTTTGTTGTGCCAAAGCCAAGGCTTAGTTGATTCAGAGGAAAAAGGTTAGGTAATACATTGGATGTATTGGCATATATAAGATATATGTTTAAGATTTGGATATCCGCCTACTGGATCTAGGAATTGGATGGGATCCAATTGATCTTCGAGATCTACCTAGTTAATTATCATACAAATTGTTGGCCAAAGTCAAGATTGTGTGATATTTAACGGGATCCTAGCCCACTAGGAAACACGGTTTCCCGAGTACTCGACAGAGGGTTAGAGGCTCGCCGAAAAATAGTGGGATGTAAGAATTGAATTTGCAATACTCGTTCAATTACTCGTCATACGCGCTCATTCAAATTATTTCGTCGTTAGATTAAATGTTAGTTGGACTAATATTTAAATTGTTGTTTTAATAAGCAGTTGGACTGTATTATATTTTATTATATATAATTGGATTATATTAATTAATATATTTGAATTAATTAATTTCGATTTACAGTTGATTTTATAATTGGATTATAGTAATCAATGTAATTGAGGTTAATTAATTTAAATTATATTTGATTATATAGTTGGACTATTATAATCATTATAATAAATAGTACCACAAATCATTGATTAAATAGTTGGACTATTAGAATCAAGATATAATTGAAAGATTGACATTTAAAACATAATCCTGGGGAAAATGTGTTTAAATGGTTTAATTTTCAAATTGGGAATAAAGTTTCAGGATGGTCCTGGAAATTAATAGGTTATTTTATTTGATAAAATAATATATTAAGCTTGTAGCGCAAGGCGCACCTTAATTCGATATTTCAGAAACACGAGGCTTGGCCAAAGGCTTCTGGAGTGTTGAAACAGGCAAAGGCAAAATCATTATAATCTTCTGGGAAGATAAATGACATATACTAAGAATGAATAGAAGACGAGCAAGGCTCTGACTTCAAATATGATTGTCATAATTATGTTCACAACTAGTATTGAAATTGGATTTTAAATACTTAGTGTGGTACATAAAATATATATATTGATGTTCAGAATCTATTTTGAACAGGATACTGACTTCAATTGAGATTTATCTGCGAATTGAAAACGGGACGAAAGTCGCTTTTTAACCGTAGATATCTGAATTTAGGAACTACCTTCGGGTTAGTACTTAAATTTAGAAACTGTTATAATGTAGCTAGTTTGACTAGAAATATTATCTCTATATCGCGTATAACCCGCTGCGGGTGTACCTTTATATTCTAGAACACTAAAGTGTTTCATTATATAAAGATGATATTGAGATAAACACATTAGATGTGAATAACAGAATTTATATTTTGAATTTAAATGATATCTCAATTATGTAACATGACAAATAAATAGCTCAAACTGATTTGATCAGTTAAGAAACTTGTTTGTGGCATAGTTGTCAGGGACATTGATAAACAAGAATCGTATATCCGCACTTTTGAAGAGCGGATACCAGGACTCATTTGATTCCATTCAAATAAATTCTACGAATCTAGTTTATTGGGCAAAGTGCCTAAAACACTATTTACTTGGTAAAAGTGTAAATGCCACCGATCTGTTAGCCCTAATTCATAATGAAATTAGTGGGCCCATGTCTAGCTAGGCTAGATGTGGATATGCATATTTCGTGACCTATACGGATGTGGCATCGCGTAATGGTTATGTGTTTCTTTTGAAGAACACAAATCAGAAACTTTTAGAGTTTCGACACGAAATAGACAAATAGATCGGCTCAAGTATTAAACCGTCATGGTAAGACTGTAATGGAAAATACTTAAGCAATAAATTTCTAGAATATATGAAAGAGTATAGTATTCTTTCAAATAAGGACTCCTCCCGGAATACGTCAGTTTGACGGTATGTCCGAACGGATTAACCGAATTTTGTTAGACATAATAAGGTTAATCACGAGTCGCTCTGAGCTACCATTTCCTTCAACGGATAAGCTTTAAACAGTGCAAGAACTTATTTTGAATAATGTTCCATAATAATCTGTTTAACAAATATCATATTAGATATGAACGAGAAAGAAACCGGGTTTCTCATTCTTGATAATTTGGGTATGCTAGGCATATGTTTGGATGATACCAAACTAAAACCCAAAAAGGATAAGTGCCAAATGTAGGTTATCCTAGGGATACCATAAGTATTGTACTTATACACCTCACAAGAGAACAATTAGATTGTTACTCACCATACGGTTTTCCTGAGAGGAATACTGATATGCAGTGGTAAGTGGGAGGATAGTATAACTCGATGGAAATCGGAGTAATACTGTTCAAGGCACTGAATCCTAATGGAACAAGAATAGTTCATCCAGGATGAGACTATTACCATTAATCTTCGAATACACAAGAACCGCGTAGGTCGGACAGAGTCAGAAAACAACCTGGGGTATGAGTTTCTGATCTAACCTCATAAAGATGTGAATCTTATTGAGGAATACCAACTGACTACGTATGAGGAAGTGATACAAGATATCAACTCCCTAATTATGGCAAAGTGTCATGTAATCCGAAATGGATTCCATGTATATCAACCAGTTTGGATACTAGTTGATGTACCACAAGACATTGTGCCTATTGGTACTATATGTCTTCTAGGAAGACATACATGGATGACAACATACCAACGTATAAAGCTAGGCTTTAACGGAAAGGTATCGTTATCAATATTGTGTTGATTACGATTCAACCTTTTACCTGTTGCCACGGTAAATCCATTTAGATAATGCAGATTATTCGATCCATGATTGGATTGAAGCAAGCATTAGGTTCTTGGAATTATTGTTTTGATATAATCATAATGGTGTACGATTTAATTCAAAACGAAAATAATTCTTGTGTATATAAGGAGGTTAATGGGAGCGCACTGACAGTGGATGTCCTATAAAATAATGATAATACGTCATTTCTTGGAAATGATATTCCCATAAAATAAATATCGGCGAAAGCTTGGCTTTCAAAATACTCTCCTAGAAACCGTACATTTAAAAATGTACAAGACCTGGTGTATCATACGATTTGAGCATATGGATTCACAAACAGGCCAATCCGAGTGATAGTCACTGGATTAATATTAAGAACATCCGTTAGTATCTTAGAGAACTAAGGATGTTGTCTTAGTCTGTAGAGAAGGAGAACTTAAAGTGACTGGGGTCACTGTAGCAAGTTTCTTATAACCGATAAAGATGACAAAAATTCGCAAACGGTACTATATAGTTTGAATAACGGTACAATGAGCTGGAAATATTCCAAGCAAGATACTGTTTCCAAATAAACAACAAATGCGGGTTGTTTCTGCAGCTAAGGCAGCAATAGAAGTCATTTGGGTCGATACAAATCTAATTAGATTAGATATAGTTCTGTTAGCTGCTGAGCTAGGCGTCAGCACAGGCTAAAGAATTAATGGTCTCATCAACGATCCAGAGACATACTTAGATATTCGTCTGATTCATTCGGATCATATATCGTGGCGGTGTGATGATCGAATAAATCACATCAAGATGATAATCATGCAAATCCGCTGATGAAAGCATTTCTCAGCAGTTTGAGCCAACTGTACATAGTTCGGGTGTAGGACACTTGAGTGACTGGCTATGTGCCAAGTGGGAGATTGTTGGACAAAATGACCCATAGCGTCACTATTTGCACAGATCATTGTGTTGTTGTAGCAAATTAACTATGTGACAAGGAAATTGCACTCTCATCATTTGTGATTAGATCACCATATATATATAAATGAAGAGAGGTCCCTATGATTAGTTCCTGGAATGAGAATGATATGAGACAGTATCAGTCCCCAAAGGTTTAATCATTAAATATCCCTAGCCGGAGTATTATCGAGACTGGACATCGAGAATGCGGAATAGGCTAGTATTGCACTTGTGTGCGTTGTGAGGGCACAACAGCATAGTTCTCATATATATAAGTATCGGATACTTATGCAAGTGCGATAGGAGGTCGTGTTTCACTGATGGTACGGGAAACAGCTTCGCTCTGGATAGACCCCTCGGAATCCCATTGGTATTATGACTATGTGTCTATGGGAGGCCGAAATCAAGGTAGGTGTGTATAGTCTTAACCTGAGACTTGCATCGCTAATACTTACGATAATCGATAGACTTTGATCTTGGTGGTACAGGGCTTTAACCGGTTCTGCGTACACCACTTCTGGGTTTATCAGAGAGTCGTAGTGTATTGGGTGTGATGTCGAGATGGAAGTATCACTTCAGTCATAGTGGAGATGATGTCATGCAGGATACGGTATTAGTGCTCTTAAGTGCTGGCCGGCCATCGGGATATTATGACAAGGTCATGTATATCCGATTATAGAGACAAGTTACCAGACATCCGACATGTGCTTCGGACGGGGCAGACACTTATCCAGCCCCAGCCCTAGCACGTGACTATCCGATACTGGGCTGATATACACAATACTACGGTATACTACGCTTGATACAGATCTATATATTCCTGTAAGAATATTTCTGGAGAATTGGGTAGGCATGGCGCTTTGCTAGAAGCCAACCTTGTCTTGTAAATCGGTATAAACGTAGTATGAGGTACTTACGTGTTCGGATAGTCCGACGATCGTATTTACTGCCAACATATCGGGAGATCTCATGGGTCACTTCCCAAAGATTCACCGATGATGTATGACTCGCACTTAATTAATCTAGGATTATTAGAAGAGAGAGAAAATTAATCTAGGATTAATCACGGAGATATTTTATCTGGGATAAAATATTAATTAAAGAGAGGGAACGATTAATTTGGAATTAATCGATAAAATAATATATTTGATATATTAAACGAAATTGGATTTCGACGCGTAATTAAAATTAGATTTTAATTCGGGCGAACGAATTAATTTAGAATTAATTCGTTAGCGACGTGAATAGTGATTTCGCTAGGCGTAATCATTTAATTACGACGCGACGAAAAATTCTTTAATTTGGAATTAGCGAACCCGAGCCCGGGATTATTTGCGAGCGCATTCGTATTTCGAATTCGAGTGCGGCACGCAAGTCAAATCGTGCGTCAAATCGCAATTCACATCAAGCGTCAAATCAAATGTCACTTTGAGTGATGTGACAAGTTATCCCTTGATTTGAGTGATTGATGTGGTAGTTGAAAAGCAATTATTGCTTTTTGCTTTTTGACTTTTTGATAAATGGAAAATGATTTGTGTATTTGTTATTTGATTTTTGGAAAAATCAAATAAATAAGAAAATATAACATTTCTTTTTCCTTATTCTCTCTCCACTCTCACGATTTCTTCTCCCTCTCTTTTCCCTCTTCCCCTCACGGTTTAGGAGCCGTTTTCTTCTTGTTCTTGTTCTGGTTTGACCGAAAAAAATGAGAAGCAAGGAAGAAGAGTAGTGCTAGCACACACTTGGGTTATACATAGGTGATAAGGAAACGAATTTATGAGCTTGGAATCAATTTTGGAGCTTGAAGCTTGGAGCTTCCATTGTGTTCATCAATGGCCGATTCTTGGAGGGATAAAAACCAGTAAAACCGCACAGCCCACTGAGAGGAGGAGCTGCTGCAGTGACTTTGAGGGAGTCTTGAAGGCTTTTGTTCTTCGCATCTCAAACCCATCAATGTGAGTATGTATTCCGCCTTACTCCTTTGTGTATTCATGCGAATTTTGTGCTTGATTTCATGATTCTTGGGACCTATATTAGAACTCAACACTTTCGGTGTTCATGTACTCAATGAGAACTACGGCCAATGCATTTTAGGCCCCATTTTCGTTGAAGACAACGCCATCGCCACGGCCCCATTGGCTCAACTGTTTCCTTCTACTTATGGCCTCCCTTTTTCAGAGCCATTAAATGTTTCTCCCTTGGCTCAATCTAATCCTATCTGCACATGGCCTAAACACGATTCCTTATTTGAGACTCGGTTCCAACGTAAGCTACTGCATACAGATACCCGCACTTTCCTTGAGGGACATGGCTTTCTTTCTCTTATCTAACTCTCATTGGTTTTGCCCCGTTCGAACGAAATCTATTTCCTACCTCATTACTTTTCTGGTCCTCTGAATATAATGTTTTCATCTTCCCTACTGGTCCTTTCACCATCACCCTTCGCGATATAAGCGCTCTTACCAGGTTGGCCCCTCTGGGTATAACCATCTCAGCCTGTACAATCTTTCGTTTCCCTCCTCCTTCAATGGACTCTTCGTCATTCTCGTCTTACTCTGCTTTGCTCCGTGCATTTTCCAAATCGACCGTTCCGGTCTAAATACTGGAGCGTACAACCTTTCTTCATTATTGGCTTTGTAAATATATCATTTACGGGCCAAGCTAGAAACCCGTGGTGCCATCTCTTTCGATCTTGCCAATGGTCATCGTTTGGACCTGGCATCATTTTTTTTGGCCGCCATTTATCGAGGGTTGGCCATTATTCAAAAAAAAAAACTTCGGTTGGGGGCTTCACTAATCGCCTCTGGCCCTCTATGGCTCGTTCAGCTTTGGCTTAGAGCTTATTTCCCTGTTTTCAGCTCAATTGATTCAAATCATTCTTATCCTTGTGCCAGTCTTATTTTTTCCCAACTTCGACCAACCTCTCTACTCCATTGTGCTGCTTTTCAGTGTTTTTAAACCATTTCTCGGGGTTCATTATTTCTTTCCTTTTTCTTTGGGCAAGAACCCTTCTTTCATCCATAAAGTCCGTGAGTCAGAAAAGGATGAATCTAGTCATCGCATATGGCGTAAGTTTTTATGCAGCCGTGAATTTATTCATGACATCTTGACCGGGGCCAATAGAAAGGCCGAAGTGGAGGTCTATTCGCCTAACTTCGCTGCCCGCCAATTCGGTCTCGTTCAAGGATGGCCTCTTCCATTCTTCCATATATGCTCATCGGACCGTTTTAAAGTTCTTTTGCTCTCGGACATAAATCAATGCTTGTCAGAGACCCGTTCTTTGTTATCTTCATTTGTTGCAGTTTCCTTTGCTCCATGCACTTCGGTCCATTCTCTCTTCGACCGTTTTTGGCCATCTGGCCGGGAGAGACTCTTTTCTCTGCCCTGTATGCAGGTATTTTCTACCATCCCTTTTTCTTCCAAATTCTTGGAGTCGGCGGGGTCGAAAAAATCGGTCGAGACGACCAAGCCGAAGAAGATTAAACATGCCAAATAGAAGCAGCCTTCCCCAACTCACAGCTCTGATTCGGACTTGCCCCTCGTATATCATGCTAAGGTACAATCTTAAACCATGATTTTCTTGTATGTCGGGCTAAAATATAACTTAGGACTAAGTTATGTATCTTGTGTAGGTGCTTAGGACGGGGTCACCTTTTGCTATGCCAAACGGCTCAAGTTCCGGAGCCCGTAGCTCCCATGGTTGTAGGTCTATCTGAGGAGGCTGAACCCACCATAGTCCCGATTGTTCAACTCCCATCAGATAACGACGAAGCAGCTGAGGCTCCAATCACAGGACCATTGCCAGAAAAGGGCAAAACAACTACTACTGATCCATCGCCCAGGGCCGACCCACAAGGTACGAAGCCTAGTATAGAATTTGACTGATGGTGTCCTTTTGTTGATGAAATTCCAAGAGACCAACCTCTATTTAAATCCTCTAATTTGGCTGATATTGTCCCACTTGTGCAAGACCCGAATGACGAACCTATTCTGCCAGAACCTATTTGGCCGGATGACGGGCCTCTCTGGCATCATCTCAAACGGATTTACCCATTGGTACACAGAATGGCCGCCACATGGCTTAGAGGGAGTTATAGGGATGTAGATGACCTTTTTAATTTGGCTGAATTGGAGTTATTAGAAGAGGCTCGGTCTATGTATAAATAGAATGTACTTCGTCGTATTTATGAAGAGGGCGATGTTATTCATATTTCTGATTCTTCCGATTCTGATTCTCTTACAGATGCTCAGCCTACAACCACACCACAACAATCATCACCATAAGCAGCATCTTTGGACCCCTTAATGTGGGTTTCATCTCCCGAAAGGCCGTCATCTCCGGCCTCTTTGCCTATGCCTCTTTCGGCCCGCTTCTCCTGGTCCTTTGATTCACCAAGAGGCTATTGATGAACGGCCATCGTCTTCGGCCCCTATCTCCTCTCCTCTTCGGGCGTTATCTCCCACTCTCTCAGTCCAACCTCCTAGGGAAGAACCAGTGTTGCCATTGGAAGCCTCTACATCATCTGTTGATGAGCCGTCTAGTTTTTCTCGTCGGCCCGAAATTATAAGTGGTTTTTTCCTATGTTCGCTTTCTTCGTCTATTCTGGTTTGATTTGCTAACCTTGGCTTTTGTAATAAGGTGTCCGATCAATTTTTGCAATCGGTCCAGAACATTTTGAGTGATTTGGATCAATTAGCCTCTGCTTCGTCGTTGACTCCCCTATCCCCGGCCCAGGCTACATCAGACTTGGAGGCCCTGCAGGAGGTTCTCAGCCAATATGTATTGCTTATGACAAATGACATCGGCCAAGCCTCCGTCCCGGAAAATATACTTAAGTTGGAAAAAGCTTCCTCCGAACTAGACCGACTACTGGGTCTTCATATTTTGCTTATTTCAGCAGAAAGCCGACTCTCTCTCCAAGACCTGTAAAGCAGAGTTTTGGCCCTTATTCTTCGTTATCGGGTCATTCATAGCAAGAAGGCCGGACTGCGTGCCTCAATAAATAAGAAGGATAGGCTTCGAGACATGATCGATAACCTTCGGCAAGACATAAGAGAATCCACAGACAAAATGGTTATTGAGGAGTCTTTGTTGTTGAATTTAGAACGAAAATTACAAGATATCCGGCGCCAGATAGAGGAAAGCAGCATGATAAGAGATGCCAAGAAGAAAGGGCTTGCCTCTCTGGTAGCTGAGTCCACTACCACTATGGCCGAATTGAGGGATCTGGCCCGAGTTGATTTTGAGAAAGACTTGGCTGATCTAGTGAGGGCTGATGTTGAGATGCTGAGAGAGTGGCAGAAACTTGGGGAGAAGTTCTTGCTTCTAAAGGATTCACCCGACGAGCTTCAGTGATCAACGGCCAGCCAATAACTATGTAATAATGTAGGACGTTTTATCATCCAAATGTGATACTTCTGAGGATGTTTTCGTCCTTTATTAATGAAAATACTTTCTTATATTACTTAGATTTGTCCTTATTGCAAAGACATTACGTTCTCGTGCTCCCATAATGAGGGCATATATTTTTTCTAGTATTTACCGTTTATTGCCCTAACATGCACTTTTCCATTCAAATTTTTTAAATAATAGGCCTCGTTTGGCAATACGCTTTTTACCTCGAATTGGCCTTCCCAATTAGGCGACCATTTATCATATGCCGAATCTTTGGCACCAAGTGGCAATATAGTTTTCCACACTAATTCACATTTTCTGAACGATTTAGCCATGACTTTCTGATTATATCCCTTGGACATTTTTTTTCTTTTGTACTTCCACGCGATTCATGACATCGCATTTAATATCGTCCAATTCCAACAAATTTTGGATCATTGCTTCACTGTAGTCCTCATTTGTCAATTCTTTTTGCAGCATCACCCTAGTGGATTCAATATTAACTTCAATTGGTAATACGGCCTCCTGACCATATACTAATTGAAATGGCGTGACCGAGGTACTCATTTGCGGTGATGTCCTATATGCCTATAGGACCTGACTCAAACACTCGTCCCATCACCTGACATTGTCCGTTACCATTTTTTGAATCAACCCTTTAAGGGTTTTATTAGACGATTCAGTCTGACCATTTGACTGGGGTAATATGGAGTAGTATTTACTAACCGGATCCCATAATCGGACAAGAAATTTTTTACCTTCTTGCCATTTAACGAAGTACCACGATCCACCCATATTGTTTGTGGTATACCAAATCGGTGAATGATGTGCTCTTTTATGAACTTGATAATTTACTCCTGATAGATCTCCACTACCGGGATTGCTTCCACCCATTTAGTAAAGAAATCTGTGGTGACGATAATGTGTGTCTCTTGCTAGATGCAGGATATATTTTCCCTATCAAATCTATCGCCCATCGCATAAATGGCCATGGTTTAATGACAGAGATCATTTCGGTTGATGGTGCCCTCTGAATGGGCCCATCCTTTTGACAAGCAACACACCCATTGGCATATGATATGCACAACTCTCCCATTTTTGGCCAATAATAGTCACTTCGTATAATCAAACATCTCATCTTTATCCCGGCCTGGTGAGCCCCACAAACACCTTCGTGTATTTCAGCCATAATAGTTCTGGATTCTGATGGCCCTACATATTTCAACAACAGACCGTCTTGGCATTTTTTATATAACACATCTCCCGACACCATGTAGTTCAAGGCTTTGAGTTTCAGCCTTCGATCTTTTCCATTTCCGGGCTGTCTTAAAAATTCTTTGATCTCACTTCTCCAATCGTCCTCATCTTGGACCTCAACGGTCATGACATCCATCACCTTCTTTCATCTTATCAGTGCTGGTTTGACCTCTTCGCTCCTATATATACCATCTATGTTTGTCTATTTATATCCGGAGGCCGATTGGGCCAAATTCTTGGCCACTTCATTCTTTGCCATTGGAACTTGTTCTAGCTCTGCATAGTCAAAATGATCTAGCAACTCTTTGGCTACATCTGATAGTGCCATGACTGATTAGCTCTGGCATTTAAAGGCTCATGTTACCTTTTGGATTACTAGTTATGAGTCTCCTCTAATGGACACGTGTGTTACTCCCATATTGAGGAGTATTTCCAACCCAAATATCAAGGCCTCGTATTCGGCCTGGTTGTTGGTGCAATATTCATCCAACCTGATCATGAAACGGAATGATTCTCCCAATGGACTGACTAAGACTATTCCTATCCCTGCTCCTTTCTTCATACTAGATCCATCAAAATACATCATCCATGGTTTCAAATTGCATTCGTCTAACTTCATTTCCATTTCTCTGATGGTACTCAAACATGGGTGATCAGCTAAGAAATCTTCCAAGGCTTGATTTTTTTACAGCCTTTTGAGGTTCATGTCGTATATCAAATTCTGATAATGATAATGACCAGAAACTTTATTATATTAACTTTAGTAATTAAGTACATTGTAGTCGCCCTAAGGTAGGCTCCTAATTTAGTACATGTAAAATATAAAGCCAAACACAATTTCTCCATTGGAGAATAATTACATTCATATTTCAGAAATTGTCTGATGATATAATAGATGGCTCTTTCGATGTCAATGTCATCGTCTTGCGCGATCATCCAAGCTATGGACTACTCTTCGACTGATATGTTTAACTTCATTGGACGTCCTGGCATAGGGGGTACCATAACTGGCGGCTGTGACAAATATTTCTTCAGGCTCTCGAAAGCCTTTTGATGTTCTTTGGTCCATGAGAACTCGTCCTTATCCTTTAGCCTCAACAGAGACGAGAACACTTTAGTTTTTCCTATACAGTTAGAGATAAATCTTTTTAAGAAATTATTTTGACCTAAAACTCTCTGCAACTCTTTCTTATTTTGGGGTGGTTTGGCTTCAGTGATTGCCCGAGATTTATTAGTATCAATCTCAATCCCCCGTTGGTGTACTAGAAATCCCAGGAAATTTCCAGCACACACCCTGAAAGCACATTTGGCAGGGTTTAACTTCAGTTTAAATTTTCTCATTCGTTCAAAACCCATTGCTAAATGGCTAAAATGTTCGTCTATGGTTACAGACTTAGCCACTATATCATCCACATAAACCTCTACAAACTTGCTGATCATGTCATAGAAAATTAGATTCATGGCTCGCTGGTATGTGGCCCCAGTGTTTTTTAGATCGAATGGCATCATGAACCATTCATAACATCCTAAAGAACTTGCGAACCTAAAAGCCGTTTTATGTATATCACTTTCGGTGATGTATATCTGATTGTAACCCGCATACCCATCCATAAAAGAGTACACCTGATATCATGCTGTGGAGTCTACTAGAGAGTCTACCGTCGGCATGGGGTATTGATCTTTTGGTGTGGCCAAGTTTAAATTCCTAAAGTCTATGCATATTCTTGGCTTTCCATTCTTTTTCATGACATGAATGATATTTGACAACCATTCTATGCATCTGGTCGTCCTAATGAATTTCGCCTCCAAAAGGCATTCAACCTATTTCTTAATGTCAGGCATGACATTGGGTGCAAACCTCCGGGGAGGTTGTTTATATGGTCTATGGTTTGACATAATTGGAAACCTATGCTCTACTAACGTTCTATCTAAACAAGGCATTTCATTATAGTCCCAAGCAAAACAATCTTTATATTTTTGTAATAAATGGATCAGTTTTTCACGTACCTCGGCCTCTAGTTCCTTGCTAATATAGGTGATACGTCTATCGACCTCACTTCCTAGATTCACCTCGTCTAATACATCATATCCCCTTGAGATGCTCACCTTATGCCGTCCGTTCAGAGCATATTCTTCTTCTTCTTCTTCTTCTTCTTCTAGTTGTTGTTCGCTCTTGTGACTTCATTCCATCAAACAATCTACCTCGCATGCCTCCCTTATTCTGTCACGTGTCTAGTGTGCTAACAATTTATCCCTTAAGTCTAAAATCATGGCCTGAGCTTCAGCCTCATTTTCTCGTTCTGTTATATAGGCCATTAAATTAGCCCTGGTAGTAGCGAGTGCGGCTTGTGCTTTACTATGTCTGTTCTTCATTTGAATTGTGGTGCGTTGGCTCTCCAAAGACCAATGTGGTTGGCCTTGTTTGTACGAACAAATAATTTAGCAGACCTGCGGGGTATGGCTTGTCATTTTGAGCCATAATGATTGAATTTTCCCCTTCATTTAGAACACTGGTCGGCCCGTAATTTCCTTCGTACAAGAAGTATTCGACCGAATTTGTCTCTGCAGCGAAAGGCTTGTTGTCGGCAAGTAATATTTCCACTTCGTCCCTCTGGTTCTAGAAAACTAGGCATTGGTGAAGAGATAAAGGAATGCATCGGCTACCATGTATCCAATACTATCCTAAGAGCATGTTATATGTGGTTGAACCATCTATAACAAAGAACACTACTATCTTCGTAGTACTCCCCACTTGCAAGTCTAATGGGACTACCCCTTTGGCCATCGTCGCCCCTCCATTGAAACTTGTGAGCACCACTTCTGTAGAGATGAGGTCATCTTCTGACTTTTCTAAACGCCCTAGCATCCTAACCGGGATTTCATTGATGGCTGCTCCATTGTCAATCAACACTTTGGTTATGGGTATCCCGTTGGCCTTTGCTTTTAGATACAACAACCACAGATGCTTCGTCATTTGTTGTGGTGGTTTTGGGAATATCACCTTCCCTGATAAGCCCACCTCAATTGCTTGCTCATTCTCGCCGTTGGCCTGAGGTAGTTCTCCCTCCGTGTCCCACCCAGAATATGGTAATGTGACCGGTGTATCGTGAGAGACATTATTGATGGCCAGTCTTCACTTTTCCGCCCTGGTAACGGTCTATCTTATTTTGGGCATCCCATATAGGACGAGGTATGGGGATCGCCCCAAGTATTCTCCTAGAATTTCGACTGTAGGGTTTCCGACCTCATACAATTCCTTGAGAAGCCGATTCTGTGATATTCCTCTTCTTTCGTGCTTCAGTTCTGATGTCTATTTCTTCTTCTATGTCGGTCATTTCCTCGTCCGAAGCCTCTTTATCTGTTATCGGGAGTGATGCAAATTTTCTTTCATCACCATCATAAATATCTTCGTTATTTCCAAACCCTTCACTGTTGCCCCCTTGAATTTTTCGGACAACAAGTAATGATTAGCCACAACCGGTGGCATGTTACCAAACTGAATGACAATAAGGGGTTCTTCGTCGTCTGTTTCATCCACTTTTTTTCTATCAAACTTGGTATGCTCCTGGCAGTTCATTGTTGTCCCTTCTCTGTCGTCACTTTATTTGCTACTTACATCCGGTTTCTCCCTGGTATAAGCACTATGGCCTGTGGTGACCCTCATTTCACCTTGTTGGCGCATCCATACGGCCATAATTTCTCTGATGTCGCCTCAGTTGCATCCTTGTCATTTCATCCACAAGAGGGTAGTTCCTTCATGGATATTGTCCCGAATATGGCCTATGGTACGAATTCCATACGTTGGGATGATGAATTTTTGACCTAAATGTCCTCACATTTTGGACGAAGTTTGAATTCTCGTGAAATAACCTTGGTGCGAAGGTCCACGGCTACCATGCTACTGGCTCATTCTTTACAGGCCTTTCATAGCTATCATCCAACTCCCTCATCCATTCTATACTATTCTTGCACCGTGCACAGAGATTTCGCCAATCCCTCAATTCTTGGGGTGTTTTAATCCATTCCAGAGTGCTTGGACGATGATCGTCTTGTTCTCCATCTAGGACCAACTTGAACTTTGGCAAGTTCATTTTGGTAAGGTCCGAGTTGATCATGTTTAATTCCACCGGCTTTGGAAAAGGGTTGTCATCCATCGCCATCTTTTTTTCGAACATTATTCATCCAGATTATATGGCATCCTGTAAAACATTTCGAAAAACAAGACAATTATTAGTTGAATGCGACCATGAATTATGCCACTTATAATATTTTTTACCACCGATTTTCTCGGCGCTTGGAATTGTGTGGCGATCACTCAAACTAATTTGCTTGTCTTTATATAACTGATCAAATATGGCATCGACTTTCGTGATATCAAAAGAGAAGTTCCTACTCTTTTTTATCGTTATTTTCTTTGGCTTGGGGTTTAGCCCACGCCTTACAAATGTATGGCTTCCCTTTAACTAATTCGGCCAAACATAAATTGGCTGATTCGATGTCCATTTCGCCTATTTCATAATCGATGTTCCTGTAATAAGTTCCTTTTCTGGAATTTTTTATTTGCTCATCATCTCTTAATAACCGTTCATAACGCACCACACTAGTGGTGAGTTGGGGGAGATCCCAAAATTCACTATCTTGAAATTTATTTTTCAAATCAAAATTGAGACAGCTTTGGGCTATTCTCACAAATTATTTTTCTAGCAAAGACACGTAACACCGGCCTCAAGCCACTTTAAACATTTGTAAGAACGTCTCGGCCCATTCTCATGGCAACTGTCTCAAGTTTTCCAAATCGGCGAAGGCTACTTCAGATTCGGCCTTGTAGAATTGCGCATGGAACAACTGTTCCATTTGTTGCCAATTTTCTACCGAGTTGGATGACAAGCTTACATACAAGAAAAAAGCTACTTCTGACAGTGAGTCGTGGAATAACCTTAACTTATGGAAATTATTTGTTTCTCCACACTGAAGGGTAAATCGCCCTATGTGTTCCATGGTAGAAACTTCCCCAGACCCTGTAAATAGAGAAAAGTCATGTACTTTGTAATTCCTAGGCCACAGATATGCTGCATCTATCCAATCTGGATATGGCTTTCGATATCTCGGTCGAATTGGCCTTACCCCCGAACCGAATTGATTTTGAAGAATCTCGGTCATATGCTCTCTCAACATGTCATTTCCATTGAATGGTATTGCTATGGGTGGCGATTGTGGTCCTCTCACAAGTGGGACATAGTCGTGACTTTGCCCTTGTGAAATCTGGTGACTTTGGGGCAACACCACTTAATGTTGTGCCATATTTGGCCCTTAGTGTAAATTTGGCCCAAGATGTGGGCCATTGCCCCCATGACTTATCCCCACTGGAATTCGTAGGGACAGTGACCCCTTACGGAGGAATATAGCTCAGACCAGCCTCCTGACTGCTTGGTGCAGAATGAGGTGTAGTCCACGGTAGGGTTGTCCCCCTGTTTACGCATTTGGCCATCAACTCATTTAATAAGCTTAAGTGTTTGGCCATATTTTCATAATGTGAGTTACTAGTCGTGGTAAACTTTTCTATGATATGAGCATTTTGAAGCCTAACATGCTCGACAACATCCTGCATGAATTCACCGAACAATGCGCGAACTGCGTTAGGGCTGAGCTCTCGTATAGGTTCATATCGACTAGCGTCTGCTAGACTCTTGAAATGGACCACTACGGCTAGAACATTAGGATGATTAGTTTGTTCCAATCCTCTTTCCTCCGTACTTGAGCCAGTTTGAGTGTTTTTTTTCGGAGGCATTTCCACTTTTCACACCAATCCTCCCACTGTGGTCGCCAAAAACTGTTTTCGTAATTTTCTGCTTGAAGAAACTTGTAAGGTTCAAACCTCATGAGATAAAATCCAAGAAATAGGTGTTTGATTAAGTGAAAAAACCTCCAAGGGGCACAAGCACACAAATTACAGTCCTAAAGATTATAAAACTATGAAATAAAAAATAAGATGCTCGTTTGAGTCTTCATTTGATCGCCTCTTTTTTCTTTGCATGAATGAGCCTTTTATAATGGGCCTTACTAACGGAACAGACGGTTTCAGTCCGTAACTTCCCTGTAACTACTGGGTCATGCCTCCAACCGTTGAGTTGTACGCCATAACTGCCTGATTGTGGAGGGAATTGTCTAACTGCTGTAATCCTGGGATCAACTGCAATATGAATTAGTCATTTTGACTCCTTTGTCGTCCTAATTGCTATGTCGTCTGGTGATTGTTCTGATCGTTCTTCCCCTCGTTGCCGTGCTTGCCTTTGTCCCTTACCTTTTCGTTCTAGGGCGATTTCGCTCTAGGGTGACTTTCTTTTGTCAACACACATAAAACTATATTCTAATCATCATACACAAATCTCATGTTTAAGTCTGATGTCACTACTTCTCCATCAATTTTTGCTATTGTTACTGCTACCACTTCTGCCGTATAAACAAACATATATATAAAAATTTTCATATTCTTATTTCTATTCAAATTTCCAAAATTCTCAACAACACCCATTACATATTCCTATACACCAACACTGAAATCCATATTTCAAATTCTTCCAAAATTCATTCATTTTTTACTCCAAGCTTTCATTAGCATACCTCAACACTTAAATTTAACAATATAATCAATTGATTCTAAAACCCCTAATCTCTAGGGTTTACCCGAATTCTTACCCAAATTTTAAACTCAACTTCTTTAATAATTTCTTTTAATTTCCTTACTAGATGTAGTCTCTAAGGGATCCTATCATGATTATTACAAATTCCATATCTCAATTTTAGAATTACCCAAACCATAAACATCCATAAACAAAAATCTCAAGGAAATCATCACATAGTGTACTTACTTGTATTTTCTCATGCATCTATGAACACTAAGAAGCTACTGAAATCAAATTGGACTCACTGACTTTGTCTCACTCTTCTTCTTCTTCTTCCTTTGCTCCCTCGCTCACTGTTTCTCTATCTCGCTAACTCTACCCAACTTTGTTCTCTACCTCTGATCACTGCTCTGAATGTCCTGGCACCACCAGTGGCCGCCGGTGATCGGAGACCACGCCAGAAGGGGCTGGAACCGCCTCCTCTCTGATCTCTCTCTCATTTTCTCTCTCGATCTCTCTCACCTCTCTCTCGATTCTTCTTCCCAAATATCAGTCAAATAAGGTTGGCTTCTAGCAAAGTGCCATGCCTACCCAATTCTCCAGAAATATCCTTACAGGAATATAAGGATTTATATCAGGCGTAGTATACGTAGTATTGCGTATTTCAATCTAGTATCAGATGATCACATACAAGGCCTGGGGCTGGTACAGTGTCTGCCCCGTACGAAGCATATATCGGATTACGAGCAACTAGTCTCTTTAATATCGGATAATCATGACCAAGTCATATTATCCCGATGGTTGCAACCTTTTTAGAGAACCAGTTATGTATCCCTACGCGATCATCATCTCCATATGACTGGAGTGACACTTCCGTCTTGACATCACACCTAACACACTACGATTCTCGATATACCCAGAAGAGGCGTACACAAAAACCAGTTAAAGCCCTGGACGACCAAAACCAAAGTATATTGATTGTCGTAAGTATTAGCGATGCAAGTCTCAGGTTAAGACCAAATACACCTACCCTGATTTCAGACTTCCATAGACACATAGTCATACTACCAATGGAATTTCGAGGGGGTCTATCCAGAGCGAAGCTGTTTCCCATACCATCGGCAAAACACAACCTCCTATTACACTTGCATGAGTATCCTATACCTAAATATATGAGAACTATGTCATTGTGCCCTCACAACGCGCACAAGTGTAATACTAGTCTTTTACGTATTTATCAATGTCCAATCTCGATAATACTCTGACTATGGATATTTAATGATTTATCCTTCGTGGACTGATACTGTCTCATATCATTCTTAATCCAGGAACAAATCAAAGGACCTCCTATCATTTATACATCTTGGTGATCTAATCACAAATGATAAGAGTGCAATCTCCTTTGTCACATAGTTAATTTGTACAATGATAAACGGTAAATCTATCACTATTTCCCACTTATTTAACCTAATATTTTGTATAATTTCTTGAGTTTTGTGAATATTTTGATGTGTTTTATGTTATTTTGTAGATAAATAAAGTTTCAGGACACTCTGGAGGTGATTTGGGCCAAAACAGTGAAAATGGCATTTTGGTAATTTTGGCACGTCGCGACTCGCATACCTTTGGCGTCGCGACGCCTAACATGCACCGAACAGTGCTAACGTATGCCAGGTCCACAAATCAGAATTTGAGAAAAGTTTTACTTTGCTAACGTGCGCCATGCTACGTGTCACCATCACAGCTGATCTGCTAACATGCGCCGTGCCACGTGTCATCATCATACGGTGCCGACAGTCGCCATCGCCATGTGTCGCCATGTGTCACTCCATGTCATTACCACGTCATCGTCCATATCACCAGGTTGACCGAGTCAAATTGCCATGTCATTATCAACCAATCACAGCGTGCCATGTGTCGCAATTCTATGGTGCCGACAGTCACTTTGCCACGTGTCGCCACGTCATTGCCACATCACCGCCATGTCAACACCACATTAGCATCAATTATTGGCTCACTTATCCCTATTTGACACGTGGTGGATAAGAATCTAGCCGACCATTCAGAAGCCGCCACATGTCATAATAATTGAGCCCCAACCACCTTGCCACGTGTCACCTTATCACCTTATCCAGAATCTGCAGCCAACGAACCAGAGCGTGCCACAACGACAGAACTGGCGTAGCGACGCCAAAGGCCTTGGCGTCGCGATGCTGGAACCCCACCGGGGCCTATAAATTGAGCTCGAGATTTCAGTTTCAGTTGTACCACTCTCTCTCATCTCTTTGATGTAAAGAAAGAGTTTCTCTCTCTAGTTTCTTTTAGTTTTTAGTTTTTTTTTTTATTTTTAGTTTTGTAATTAATTTTAATTACGTTTTGTAATAATAGTAATTTACTTCTTACTTTTTACAGTTTTTACTATTCACCATGAGGAGATAACTTCCCCAGCTAGGGTGAAAGGTAATTCTTTTACTATTGCTATTTAGATTAATCTCCCTTAAATATAATATATTCACTATTTAAAATATTGATTTAAAAAGGATACCGCCAGATTGGTCGGTTGGTAATTCATTTTAATCTGGTTTAAACCTGACAAATCAAGGATACCGCCAGATTGGTCGGTTGGTAATTAAACTTTCTTACCGCCTATATGGCAGGTTCATGGACAAATCTTTTTACCGCCTTAATGGCTGGTTGGACCTAATTTGACTTAATCAGGATACCGCCTATATGGCTGGCTGGTAATGTTATCACAAATTTATATATTATATTATGGGAGATATCTAAATTAGTAGTAGTAAAAGTAATTCCTTTTACCTTAGCATTTTATTTTATTGTAATTTACTTTTCCGTATTTACTTTACCGCATTTTTACTTTATGTATTTTATTTTCAAGATTTTACTAGCCCTAGTTATGTGTTGTAACTAAATTAGTTATCTGGGGTTGTGATGACTTCTAATATCACCAGTTTATAAGGGGTTAGATTATAGTTTGGGTATTATAAAGCTTATTCATTGAGTCTTAATCTTAATGCTTTTTATTAACTGGCCATAAATAAAATTGATCTGGTAAATCTAAAATGAACTAGACATAGAGATTTTAGGTTTCAGCCTTAGACTCAATAGCCCACGATCTTCCTTGAGGATAGATAACCCATTAATAGATTTCCTAGCTAACGTTGCTTGTTTCATTTATGAAATATGACAACTGAACGGGAAAATCACTTTCCTGAAAAGGAAACCTTTTGGAGGATGTTTACAACATCCTAACGGTTTTGTCATACCAAAACTAGGAAACAAGGTTTGTAGGTTATTCGATCCAAGTTTGGGTTGAAGCAAGCATTAGGTTCTTGGAATTATCGTTTTGATGTTATCATAATGGTTTATGATTTAATTCAAAACGTAAATGATTCTTGTGTATATAAAGAGGTTAGTGGGAGTGCACTGACAGTGGCTGTCCTATAAATAATTATAATATATGTCATTTCTTGGAAATGATATTCCCATATAACAATCGGCGAAAGCTTGGCTTTCGAGAAAACTCTCCGAGAATCATACATTGAAAAATGTACAACACCTGGTGTCTCATACGCTTTGAGCATATGGATTCACAAACAAGCCAATCCAGTATCCAAGTGATAGTCACTGGATTGAAGTTAAGAACATCCGTTAGTATCTTAGAGAACTAATGATGTTGTCTTCAACTATGGAGAATGAGAACTTGAAGTGACTAGGATCACTACTGCAAGTTTCCAAACCGATAAAATGACTATAAGTCGCAAACGGTACTACAAAGTTTGAATAATGGAACAGTGGCTGGAAATCTTCCAAGCAAGATACTGTTACCGAATAAACAACAAATGCGGGTTTTTGCTGCAGCTGAGGCAGCAATAGAAGCCTTCTGGGTCGATAATAAATCTAATTAGATTAAATATAATTTTGATAGCAGCTGTAGGCTACAGCACAGGCTAAAGAATTAATGGTCTCATCAACGATCCAGATACATACTTCGATAATCATCTGATTCGTTCGGATCATACATCGTAGCGATGTGATGATTGAATAAATCGCATCAGACGATAATCATGTAAATCCACTGACGAAAGCATTTCTCAGCAGTTTGAGCCAACCGTACATAGTTCGGGTGTTAGACACTCGAGTGACTAGCTATAGGCCAAGTGGGAGATTGTTGGACAATTATGACCCATAGCGTCACAATTTGTACAGATCATGGTGTTGTTGTACAAATTAACTATGTGACAAAGGAGATTGCACTCTTATCATTTGTGATTAGATCACCAAAATATATAAATGATAAGAGGTCCCTATGATTAGTTCCTGGATTGAGAATGATATGAGACAGTATCAGTCCATGAAGGATTAATCATTAAATATCCCTAGCAGAGCATTGTCGAGATTGGACATCGATAAATGTGTAAAATACTAGTATTACACTTGTACGCGTTGTGAGGGCACAATGGCATAGTTCTCATATATTTGGGTATAAGATACTCATGCAATTGTAATAAGAGGTTGTGTTTTACCGATGGTACGGGAAACAGCTTTGCTCTGGATAGAACCCCTCGGAATTCCATTGGTAGTATGACTATGTGTCTATGGAAATCTGAAATCAGGGTAGGTGTATTTGGTCTTAACCTGAGACTTGCACCGCTAATACTTGTGACAATCAATATACTTTGGTTTTGGTCATCTAGGGATTTAACCGGTTTTTGTGTACGCCTCTTCTGGGTATATCAAGAATCGTAGTGTCTTGGGTGTGATGTCAAGACGGAAGTGTCACTCCAGTCATATGGAGATGATGGTCACGTAGGATACGACACTAGTACTTTTAAGTACTGTAGTCATTGGGATAATATAACTAGGTCATAGTTATCCGATTATAGAGACTAGTTACCAGATATCCAACATGCGCTTCGTACGGGAAAGACACAATTCTAGCCTCAGGCCTAGCACGTGATCATCCGATACTGGATCGACATACACAATACTACGTATACTATGTCTGATATAGATCCTTATATTCCTGTAAGGATAATTCTGGAGAATTGGGTAGGCATTGCGTTTTGCTAGAAGCCAACCTTGTCTTGTAAATCGGTATAAACGTAGTACTAGGTACTTACGTGTTTGGATAGTCCGATGACCGAATTTACTGCCAACATATCCGGGGATCTCATGGGTCACTTCCCGAAGATTCACCGATGATGTATGACTCGCACTTTTATTAATCTGGGATTAATTAGATGAGAGAGAAAATTAATCTGGGATTAATTGCGGAGATATTTTATCTGGGATAAAATATCATTTAAAGAGAGATAACAATTAATTTGGAATTAATCGATAAATTAATATATTCGATATATTAAACGAAATTGGATTTCGACGCGGAATTAAAATAAGATTTTAATTTGGGCGAACGAGTTAATTTATAATTAATTCATTAGCGACGTGAATAGTAATTATGCTAGGCGTGATTATTTAATTAAATTGGATTTAATTACGTCGCAACAGAAAATTCTTTAATTTGGAATTAGCGAACCCGAGCCCGAGATTATTTGCGAGTGCATTCGCATTTCGAATTCGAGTGCGGCACGCAAGTCAAATCAAGCGTCAATTCGCTAGTCACTTTGAGTGATGTGAAAACTTGTCACTTGATTTGATTGATTGATGGATTGATGGGAGTTGTTGGAAAGCTTTTGAAAGCTTGAGTGACATTTATTGTTATTTTAATCATTTGTATATGTTTTATTTTTGATTTTTGAATTCAAAAGGAAGTGTATTAGATACACTTAACATATTACAACACACAACTCTCATTCTCTCTCCTAGGCTCACGAATTTGGAGCCATTTCTTCATCTCTCTCTAGGCCTTTGAGGCATTTCTTCATTGGTTTCTGTCAAGAAAACCGTGAGCAATTGAAGCAAAGTGTGGGAAATTTGTGGCAAATTTCTTGAGAACTAGCACTCCGAGAGACATGCAAAGGTGATAGGGAAGTCCACCCATGAGCCGAGAATTATTTGACAAAGCTTAGAGCTCACCCATGGCCGAATTTGGAGGACTGCAGTAAGCTCACTGTCGTGAGCTGTTGGAGGCAGAAATTCAAGTTTTTTTCGTTGCCGCATAGCTCAACCGATCGATGTGAGTATTCTGTGACTCCCTCGTTGTTATTCACACTTGTTTCATGCTTGTTTAATGATTCTTGGGACCTTAGCAAACTCCAATAATGGTATCAGAGAAAGGTTGAGCATGAAAAATTTAGGGCTTAAAATTTGGGTAAAATTGTGTTTGAGCATGATTTATGAAATTGGATGAATAAATATGTTTAAATGTGTTTTAATTAAGGATTGATTGGATCAATTTGAAGAAATTATGATTGGATCATTTTTTCCCCAAATTTTTGTGTTAGCCGAATGGTTGGAAGCCCTAATTGTCTTGGAATTTTTGATTTTTTGTTCATTGGATGAATTGGTATCATTCGAGAATGTTGATTTAATGTCGATTGTGGATTTAATTGGATTGAAACCGAATCAAACACAAATTTCCCAAATTGCCGAGAATGATATAGCATGTAAATGGGTTTGATTTTCATTAAATTGTGTTGGACACTATTTGATGTTAAAGAGCATGATTAATTAGGCTAATTGATGTTTTAGAAATGTTAATTGGGTAAATAATTATGTAATACACTTTATGTAATTAAATTGGGAATTTGCAATTTTTTGTAATTTAATTATGTTGGGCCTTAAAATTGGATTTGGGCTTGTTAAGTTGTTATTGGGCTTATTGGGCTTGGTTGTACCAAGATGGGTTTAGGCAAAATTGGTTGGATCCAATTAGACCCAAAACCGCTTCTATAAAGCCCAAATGCGACTAATGGACCTTTAAGTTTAATTGGGCCTAATGGGCCTAAATTGATTTATGGGCTTATGGGGTAATTCCCGGATTGGACTTTGGTTATCGGTTTGACTCGAGTTGACCAAAAGTCCACGCCTTAAGAAATTAATTAAAAGCCCATTGGACTTTAATTAAATTAACGTTGGACGTTAATCAGACTTTGAGACCCGTAACGATTAAATTTGGAATTTAAGTCGTAAAGGTTCGTCAAATAAAGTGTAATATTTAATTTGGAATTAAATGGAGAATTAGTGTTAAATACAAATTGAATTGGATTTAATTATGTAGTTTAATTTAATTCGAGAATTCGTACTTTGAGTACTTATTCGCAAAACGAGTTTGACTCGAGCAAAATCAAATCGTTGTTTGAACATTTGATGGTCACTAATTATCAGATTAATTAATTTGATTAGATTGATTGATAACATGCTTCTGTGAATACATGCTTGCGATGCATGAATAACGTATATCGGATGGATATTAGATGGGTGGGCCAATTTTAGAAATTGTTGTAATAAATTTTGAATTTATTAATTGGACCTGTGTGTCCAGCCTTATTACCTCCTTATTCTTTGTATTCTCTTCTCACCTATTCCCATCAATGCCAATAAGGTTTCTTTAGAAGTGTAGTGTAATGGGTAGAAGTAATACATGTGCTAGCGGGATAGAGAAAGGGAGAGATTTGATCTAGGATCAATGTGTAAAGTATCCATCCGCATATCATTATTATTTTTTCATATGCGCTTTATTATGTGTTTAGAATGCATGTTTAAGGGTGTATGATGATGAGACCTTAACAAAGATAATAAATCGGTTGTCAATTTGCACGCGAAAAACCCTCACAAATATTAAGCGTTTTTCCTTCCATTGAGTGATTCTTACTCAAGATCCGAGACTGGCATTGGCTTGTTGGCCAAAGTCAAGGCATTTGTCCGTCGAAGATGTATTTGAATCACGAGAGCTTTGTTCCATATCAGTGTCTTGTCCAAGTTGTGGTTTGTTAGCCAAAGTCAAGACCACTTCTTGTCCATCGACATTGATTACGAAGCTTTCCATGGTCAATGGTTCACGCTTGACTGGGATCACTAAGTTTGTTGTGCCAAAGCCAAGGCTTAGTTGATTCAGAGGAAAAATGTTAGGTAATATATTGGATATATTGGCATATATAAGATATATGTTTCGGACTTGGATGTCCCCCTACTGGATCTAGGAATTGGATCAGATCAAATTGATCTTAGAGATCTACCTAGTTAATTATCATAGAATTTGTTGGCCAAAGTCAAGATTGTGTGATATTTAACGGGATCCTAGCCCGCTAGGAAACACAATTTCCCGAGTACTCGACAGAGGGTTAGAGGCTCGCCGAAAAATAATGGGAGGCAAGAATTGAATTTGTAATATTCGTTTAATTACTTGCCATACGCGCTAAAACAAATAACATTCGTCAAATAAATTAAATGTTAGTTGGACTAATATTTAAATTGTCGTTTTAATTAACAGTTGGACTGTATTCAAACTATTCATTTATAGTTGATTTTATAATTGGATTATAGTAATCAATACAATTGATTTTAATCTATTAAATTATAGTTGATTAAATAGTTGGACTATTGTAATCATTATAATAAATAGTACCTAAATCGTTGATTAAATAGTTGGACTATTAGAATCAAGATGAAATTGAAAGATTGACGTTTAAGACATATTCCAAGGGAAAATGTATTTAAATGGTTTAATTTTCAAATTGGGAATAATTTCAGGATGGTCCTGGAAACTAAGAAGTTACTTTATTTGATAAAATAACATCTTAAGCCTAAAGCCCGGAGTTAAGCAAATAGTAGAGCATGATCTTTGGAAGATTCATGTGATGATAACTTTAGTGCTTAATCCATTAAGCTTGTCGCAGTAGACTCCTTAATTTCTGAATCAAAACTAAGGATTAGATCTTTAAAGTATGATAAAGAAATTGAAGGATCTTCATAAATCTATACTTAGATTTTAGAAGTACTAAATTGCAATAAATAACTCTTGGAGAGTTAATGACTATTTTCAAGGAGATAAAGTCAAAGTTTGCAATTAGGCAAGTAGCGCAAGGCGCACCTTACTTCGATATTCTAGAAGGCCAAGGCTTGGCCAAAAGCTTCTGGAATGTGGAAAAGGGCAAAGGCAAAATCATTATAATCTTCTGGGAAGATAAATGACATATCCCAAAATGTCTGCCTAAATTGTGGCAAACGGGATCGCGGAAGCGTGACTGCCGTTTGAACAAAGCAGACATGAAGGAATTGAAGACGAGCAAGGCTCTGACTTCAAATGTGTTTGTCATAATTATGTTCACTACTAGTATTGAAATTGGATTTTAAATACTTAGTGTGATACATAAATATATACTGATGTTCAGAATCTGCTATAAGCAGGATTCTGACTTCAGTTGAGATTTATCTGCAAATCGGAAACGGGACGAATGTCGCTGTTTTAACCACAAAAACCTAAGTTTAGGAACTACCTTCGGGTTTGTACCTAAATTTTGGAAACTATTATAATGTAACTAGTTTGACTAGAAACATTATCTTTATATCAGTGTTTGACCCACTGCGGGTGAACCCTTATATTCTAGAACACTAAAGTGTTTCATTATATAAAGATGATATTGAGATATACACATTAGATGTGAATAACATCATTTATATTTTGAATATAAATAAAATCTCAAACGTTTAACATGACAAACAAATAGCTCGAACTGATTTGATCAGATGAAACTTAATCATGGCATTGTTGTCTGGGACACAATTAAACAAGACTCGTATATCCGCACTTTTGAAGAGTGGGTACTCGGACTGTTTTGATTCCAATCAAATAAAGTCTACGAATCTAGTTTATTGGGCAAAGTGCCTAAAACAATATTTACTTGGTAAAAGTGTAAATGTCACCGATCTGTTAGCCCTAGTTCATAGTGAAGCTAGTGGGCCCATGTCTAGCTAGGCTAGATGTGGATATGAATATTTCGTGACCTTTACGGATTTGGCATCGCGTTGTGGTTATGTGTTTCTTTAGGAACACAAATCGGAAACTTTTACAGTTTCGACACGAAATAGACAAACAGATTGGCTAAAGTATTAAACCATCACGGTAAGACCGTAATGGAAAATACTTAAACAATAAGTTTCTAATATACTTGAAAGAGTATAGTATTCTTTCAATGAGGACTCCTCCCAGAACACGTCAATTTGACGGTGTGTCCAAACTGAATAACCGAATTTTGTTAGACATGATAAGGTTAATCATGAGTCTCTCTGAGCTACCATTTTCTTCAAAGGATACACATAAATAGTGCAGAATTTATTTTGAATAAGGTTCCATTAAAATCTGTTTGACAAATATCATATTAGATATGAACAGGAAAGAAACTGGGTTTCACATTCCGGATCATTTGGGTATGCTGGGCATATGTTTGGATGATACCAAACTAGAACCCAAATTGGATAAGTGAAAAATTGTATGTTATCCTAGGGATACCACAAATATAGTACTTATACAACTCACGTGAGAACAATTAGATTGTTGCTCACCAGGCGGTTTTCCTAAGAGGAATACCGATATGCAGTGGTAAATGAGAGGATAGTAAAACTCGATGAAAATCAGAGTGATAATATTCAAGGCACCCATTCCTTAATGGAACACAAATAGTTCATCAAGGATGAAACTTTACCATTAATCTTCGAATACACAAGAACCGCGTATGTCGGAGAGAGTCAGAAAACAACCTGGGGTATGGGTTTCTGATCTCACCTTATAAAATAGGTGAATCTTTTGAGGTATACCAACTGACTACGTATGAGGAAGTGATACAAGGTATAGACTCCCTATTATGGCAAAGTGCCATGATATACGAAATGGATTCCATGTAAATCAACAAGTTTGGATACTAGTTAATGTACCGCAAGGCATTTTGCCTATTGGTACTGTATAAGTCTTCAAAGAAGACATACATGGAAGACAACATACCAACGTACAAAGCTAGGATTTCAGCGGAAATGTATCGTTATCAACATTGTGTTGATTACGATTCAACCTTTTACCTGTTGCCACGGTACATCCATTTGGATAATGCTTGCTAACGTTGAATGTTTCATTTATGAAATATGACAGCTGAACGGGAAAATCGCTTTCCTGAAAAGGAAACCATTTGGAGGATGTTTACAACATCCTGACGGTTTTGTCGGACCAAAACTAGCAAACAAGGTTTGTAGGTTATTTGATCGATGTTTGGGTTGAAACAAGCATTAGGTTCTTGAAATTATCGTTTTGATGTAATCATAATGGTTTATGATTTAATTCAAAACGTAAATGATTCTTGTGTATATAAGGAGGTTATTTGGGAGCGCACTGACAGTGGATATCCTATAAATAATTATAATATATGTCATTTCTTGGAAATGATATTCCCATATAATAATCGGTGAAAGCTTGGGTTTCGAGAAAACTCTCCGAGAATCGTACATTGAAAATGTACAAGACCTGATGTCTCATACGCTTTGAGGATATGGATTCACAAACAGGCCAATCCAAGTGATAGTCACTAGATTGAAGTTAAGAACATCTGTTAGTATCTTAGAGAACTAAGGATGTTGTCTTAAAATATGGAGAAAGAGAACTTGAAGTGACTGGGATCACTACTACAAGTTTCCAAACCGATAAAATGACTATAAGTCGCAAACGGTACTATAAAGTTTGAATAACGGAACAGTGAGATGGAAATCTTCCAAGCAAGATACTGTTACCGAATAAATAATAAATGCGGGTTATTGCTACAGCTGAGGCAGCAATAGAAACCTTCTAGGTCGATAAATCTAATTAGATTAGATATAATTCTGTTAGCAGCAGAGCTAGGCTGCAGCACAGGCTAAAGAATTAATGGTCTCATCAACGATCCAGATACATACTTCGATAATCATCTGATTTGTTCGGATTATACATCGTAGCGATGTGATGATCGAATAAATCACATCATACGATAATCATGCAAATCCGCTGACGAAAGCATTTCTCTACAGTTTGAGCCAACCGTACATAGTTCAGGTGTTAGACACTGGAGTGACTGGCTATAGGCCAAGTGGGAGATTGTTGGAGAATTATGACCCATAGCGTCACTATTTGGACATCGATAAATGCGTAAAAGACTAGTATTACACTTGTGCGCGTTGTGAGGGCACAATGGCATAGTTCTCATATATTTGGGTATATGATACTCATGCAAGTGTAATAGGAGGTTGTGTTTTACCGATGGTACGGGAAACATCTTTGCTCTGGATAGATCCCCTCGGAATTCCATTGGTAGTATGACTATGTGTCTATGGAAATCTGAAATCAGGGTAGGTGTATTTGGTCTTAACCTTAGACTTGCACCGCTAATACTTGCGACAATCAATATACTTTGGTTTTGGTCGTCCAGGGCTTTAACCGGTTTCTGTGTACGCCTCTTCTGGGTATATCGAGAATCTTAGTGTGTTGGGTGTGATGTCAAGACGAAAGTGTTACTCGAGTCATATGGAGATAATAGTCACGTAGGATATGGTACTAGTACTCTCAAGTACTGCAGTCATCGGGATATATGACTAGGTCATAGTTATCCGATTATAGAGACTAGTTACCAGACATCCGATATGTTCTTCGTACGTGGTAGACACAATTCGAGCCCCAGGCCTAGCACGTGATCATCTGATACTGGATCGACATACGCAATACTACGTATACTATGCCAGATATAGATCCTTATATTCCTGTAAGGATATTTCTGGAGAATTGGGTAGGCATGGCGCTTTGCTAGAAGCCAACATTGTCTTGTAAATCGGTATAAACTTAGTATTAGGTACTTACGTGTTCGGATAGTCTGACGACCGAATTTACTGCCAATATATCTGGGGATCTCATGGGTCGCTTCCTGAAGATTCACCGATGATGTATGACTCGCACTTTTATTAATCTGGGATTAATTAGATAAGAGAGAAAATTCATCTAGGATTAATTGCGGAGATATTTTATCTGGGATAAAATATCATTTAAAGATTGATAATGATTAATTTCGAATTAATCGATAAATTAATATATTCGATATATTAAACGAAATTGGATTTCGACGCGAAATTAAAATTAGATTTTAATTCGGGCGAACAAGTTAATTTAGAATTAATTCGTTAGCGACGTGAATAGTAATTATGCAAGGCATGATTATTTAATTAAATTAGATTTAATTACATCACAACGGAAAATTCATTAATTTGGAATTAGCGAACCCGAGCCCGGGATTATTTGTGAGCGCATTCGTATTTCGAATTCGAGTGCGGCACGCAAGTCAAATCAAGCGTTAAATCGCTAGTCACATCAAGCGTCAAATCATTAGTCACTTTGAGTGATGTGACAACTTGTCACTTGATTTGATTGATTGATGGATTGATGGGAGTTGTTGGAAAGCTTTTGAAAGCTTGAGTGACATTTATTGTTATTTTAATCATTTGCATATGTTTTATTTTTGATTTTTGAAATCAAAAGGATGTGTATTAGATACATTTAACACATTACAACGCACAACTCTCATTCTCTCTCCTAGGCTCACGAATTTGGAGCCATTTCTTCATCTCTCTCTCTCGGCCTTAGAGGCATTTCTTCACTAGTTTCTGTCAAGAAAACCGTGAGCAAGGGAAGGAAAGTGTGGGAAATTTTTGGCAAATTTTTGAGAGCTAGCACTCCGAGAGACATGCGAAGGTGATAGGGAAGTCCACCCATGAGCCGGGAATCGTTTGACGAAGCTTGGAGCTCACCCATGGCCGAATTTGGAGGACTGCAGTAAGCTCTTTGCCGTGAGCTGTTGGAAGAACAAATTCAAGTTTTGTTCATTGCCGCATCGCTCAACCGATCGATATGAGTATTTCGCAACTACCTCGTTGTTATTCACACTTGTTTCATGCTTGTTTAATGATCATTGTGACCTTAGCAAACTCCAACAAAATTATGCTCTATTATTTGCTTAACTCCGGGCTTAGGCCTAATATGTTATTTTATCAAATAAAGTAACTTATTAGTTTCCAGGACCATCCTGAAATATTATTCCCAATTTGAAAATTAAACCATTTAAATACATTTTCCCTAGGATTATGTTTTAAATGTCAATCTTTCAATTTTATCTTGATTCTAATAGTCCAACTATTTAATCAACGATTTCGGTACTATTTATTATAATGATTACTATAGTCCAACTATTTAATCAACTATAATTAATAGATTAACATCAATTATATTGATTACTATAATCCAATTATAAAATCAACTATAAATGAATAGTTTGAATACATTC
This sequence comes from Zanthoxylum bungeanum, assembly GCA_019454045.1. Taxonomy (NCBI): domain Eukaryota; kingdom Viridiplantae; phylum Streptophyta; class Magnoliopsida; order Sapindales; family Rutaceae; genus Zanthoxylum; species Zanthoxylum bungeanum. Next base: position 3,317 of record SKCR01038710.1, on the reverse strand, counting down.
CAACTGTTTATTAAAACAACAATTTAAATATTAGTCCAACTAACATTTAATTTATTTGACGAATGATATTTGTTTTTAGCGCGTATGGCAAGTAATTAAACGAATATTGCAAATTCAATTATTGCCTCCCACTATTTTTCGGCGATCCTCTAACCCTCTGTCGAGTACTCGAGAAATCGTGTTTCCTAGCGGGCTAGGATCCCGTTAAATATCACACAATCTTGACTTTGGCAACAAATTGTATGATAATTAACTAGGTAGATCTCTAAGATCAATTGGATCCAATCCAATTCCTAGATCCAATAGGGGATGTCCAAGTCTGAAACATATATCTTATATATGTATATACATCAAATGTATTACCTAACCTTTTTCCTCTGAATCAACAAAGCCTTGGCTTTGCCACAACAAACTTAGTGATCCCAGTTAAGCGCGACCCATTGACCATGGAAAGCTTCGTAAACAATGTCGATGGACAAGAAGTGGTCTTTACTTTGGCCAACAAACCACAACTTGGACAAGACACCAATATGGAACAAAGCTCTCGTGATTCAAACACATCCTCGACGGACATCTGATGTCGTCCAATTCTAACAAATTTTGGATCATTGCTTCATTATAATTTTCTTTTATCAGATCCTTTTGCAATTCCACTCTGGTGGATTGAATATTGACTTCCACTGGTAACACGGCCTCTTGACCATACACTAATTGGAACGGTGTGGTCGAAGTAGCCATTCGGGGTGACGTCATATAAGCCCACAGAGCTTGACTTAAGCATTCATCCTATTATCTGGCATTGTCCGTTATCATCTTTCAGATCAACCCTTTGAGGTTTTTGTTGGATGACTCTGCCTGGCCATTTGACTAGGGGTAGTACGGAGTAGTGTTTACTAACCGAACCCCATATTTGGTCAGTAAATTCCTAACCTTTTCACTGTTATTGAGAGATCTCTATCACTAGGATCGCTTCCACCCATTTAGTGAAGAAATCTGTGGCCACGATGATGAAAGTGTGTCTTCTGCTAGATGCATGGTAGATTTTTCCTATCAAATCCATCGCCCATCCCATTAATGGCCATGGCTTAATAATGGGAACCATTTCGGTCGTTGGTGCCCTTTGGACGGGCTCATGCTTCTGACAAGCCACGCACCCATAATAGCCACTACTTATGATCAACCATCTCATCTTGATCCCTGCCTGGTGAGCCCCACAGACCCCTTCATTATTTTGGCCATAATAGTCTTGGATTCGGATGGCCATACACATTTTAACAACAGACCGTCTTGACGTTTCTTGTACAGCACGTCTCCTGATATCACGAAGTTTAAGGCTCTTAGTTTTAGCTTCCGGTCTTTCCCATTTTCTGGTTGCTCCAAGAACTCTCTGATCTCTTTTCTCCAGTCATTCTTATTTTTATCTTTATCCTGGATTTCTGTGGCCATGACGTCCATTTCGTTTTTCTGTCTTACTAGGTCTGGTTTGGCCTCTTCTGGCCTATATATGCTACCAATGCTTGTCAGTTTATACCCTGAGGCTGCTTGGGCCAACTCGTTAGCCATCTCATTTTTCACCCTGGGGATGTGCTCCAGCTCTTCGAAGTCAAATCGATCTAGGAGCTCTTTAGCTATTTCCAGTAGTGCTATGACCGATGGACTTTGGCACTTGAAGGCCCATATTACTTGTTGGATCACCATTTGCAAATCTTCCTTGATGGATACGTTTTCTTAAACGAGTTGGACTCACGCAAATCAAATCGTTGTTTGAACATTGGATGGTCATTAATCAAAGATTAATTAATTGGATTAGACTGATTGATAACATGTTTTGTGTGAATACTTGGATGTATTGTATGAATAATCTATATCAGATGGATATTAGAAGGGTGAGGGCAAATTTGGAAATTATTGTAATAAATTTAGAATTTTTTAAATTGGACCTGCGTGTCCAACCTATTATCTTCTTATCTCATTGTATTTCTCTTCTCACCAATTTCCCTAAATGTAAATGAGGTTTCTTTAGAAGTATTATGTAATTGGGTAGAAGTATGAATAGTGCTAGCAGGAGAGAGGAAAGAAAGAGATTTGTTCTACGAATAATGTTTGTTATATATCCATCCGAATATCATTATTATTTTATTCGCGCCTTATTATGTTTTTAGAATGCATGCTTAAGGGTGTATGATCAGACCTAATTAAAGATAATAAATTGGTTGCCAAATCGCGACAAAAACCCTCATATTATATTAAGTGTTTTTCCTTCCATTGAGTGATTCTCTCTCAAGATCCAAGTTTGGCATTGGTTTGTTGGCCAAATTCAAGACCTTTGTCCATCGCACATATGTTTGAATCACGAAAGCTTTATTCCATATTGTATGTCTTGGGCAAATTGTGATTTGTTGGCCAAAGTCAAGGTAACTTCTTGTTCATCGACCTTAATTACGAAGCTTTCCCACTGTCAATGGGTCACGCTTAATTGGTTTCATTAAGCTTGTTGAGCCAAAGCCAATGCTTAGTTGATTCAGAGGAAAAACTGTTAGGGTTGGTGCTCCGAACGTCAATTTTATTATGTATTTCTATGTAAATATTAATGTAACGTTTTATTATGAATAAAATAAACAGTTTCTTTTATATAACTTCTTCTTTAATATGGTAATGACGTAACCGACCTTAGAATGATTAGTTATGATATTGTTGCAAAAGCGACTGACATTATGTTGTATCATGACGTTGTCATTCTTAGACAGTTCCCGTTCAAGGTTTACACTACTTGGTCAGTAAAGTAAACCCGTAGAGACTGGTACATGTTGTATATTGGAATCTTGGATTCCGATGGTTTCTCAGTGAACCATGAGTCTTGGAGACTCGTATAGACGTGTAGGTGTTTATAGCGGATAAACACTGAATGACTCACCGAAGATTCTTGATGGATGGTACACCAACGTCAATAAGAATCTTCTCGGGTTGAGTGAGCATAGTGATTCTTTGACTTGAGATACCATTGTGGATATCTGAGTTATCCTCCAAACTTAGATGGCATTCATGTCAGTGATCTATTTACATCATACCTCCGCATATTCGTTGGGTGTGGACTGATGCTCAGGATATCCTGTGTGTATCAAGATAGGATCCGTCAGCTCTGAGTACAGAGTATAGGTATTCAATATGGAATTAGCAATCTGTTAAATTCATCGGCCCGTGGTACACTATAGAAATTAGTTCTAAGTGTTATTTAAGGGATTGCTAATAGAAACGACGACGTGATTATATCTATAGAGATTTGACGTTTTTATCTATATCTTTGATTTAATCCGGAT